>CM046440.1:58007954-58022954 GCA_025506505.1 Flaveria sonorensis | reverse complement strand
TACGGGTAAAATAGAAAATAATCGAAGAAGTATAGCTTATGACATCTGAATATAGTTGTACTTCATTAATCACACTCGCCACCGGCCAACCTTCCCGTTGCACACCCCAACCTGTCTCGCACCCCAACCCGTCGCTTAGTCTAGAGTAAGATGTTTATCTTGCAGTTTGCAGAAGTTAAAATCAAACAGTCTTTTTCAGACTGCAAATGTTTGGTCCACATCTTCTTCTACAGATGTGGTTCGTAGACTGCAGATATTTTAACTCTAAAAAACAAACTACACCTAAGTCTCTTCATAAACAAGTGATTAAATTTACAGTAACTTTAGAAAGTGTATGAGTTCTTTGTTTAAAAACTTAATTAGACTATTGTTTATTACTTTATTTATATAATAAGGAAATAAATAAACTAAACTAACAACAACGTCACTTGTGCATTCATCAATTTGTAACTGTTGCTGATATGAGGTGTTTAGATTTTGTCGTCGTGAGTATAAAACCTTAAAATAAAAGATTAAATCGAAACTATGGTTAAATGACGAATACTAATTCATACTAACAATTTGACTAATACACTTCCAATTTTATTTTTATTGTCAATAGCAATCCAAACTAGTATCGCAATTATCATAGATTTAAACTCAATTTGCATCTACTTTTCACGCTAGTATGTTTTTTCATTATATTCATAATGATCATAATGAGTAAAGTAGGGTGAAAATCAAATGTGAATATTTGATAATCATACTATTGAACTATTGAGATTGCTATTGACAACAAAAGTTAAATTTTCTAAGTATCAATAGTTAAATTATTAGTATAAATAATTATCGACAAATGGATAATAGTGAAAACTATTAAAATCTAATTTGCCTAAAGATTATACCAAGAGAGGGTTGAATGGTTGATACCGAAGCAATTTTAGATAAAAACGAGAATCACATAAACACATGTATCTACTATTATCATGCCTGCAACAACAAAATTTCGGTTTCAATATATTATAACTTTCTACTGTAACTACATATGATCATTTTGATCCATCTTAATTCTTGGATCATCTTAATCCAAAGGTGAGTTCGTTAGCTAACAGTCGAACGAACACCACCATTAATGGTGGTTTAATAACTTAATTTAAAGCTTTACAAACCTGAATTTGGCTGCAAAATATAAAGCTCCGTTTATGAATTAAAATACGAGTGAATTGAGGCTACGAACATTGACTTTATAGATTGGTGGCCGTGTAATTCGGCGATTCATAAACATGAATTACAATCAAACTCTAATTCTTATTTTAGATTTAATTACTAAAATTTAGAAGCCATGCTGCTAAAAAAATAAATAATTATTAGAAGTCAGCCTCTCTTTTATAACTTTGTCATTATTAACCCTTAACAAATCATTCTTATTTGGTTTACCGCCAAATTGGATTTAGTTTAATTGTACATTGTAGAAAATTTTAATTTTTGGGCAGGGAAGTGAATTGTGGGTTAAGAACTCTTTTATGTAAATAATTATTTAACGTATTATCAAGTTCAAGTTTCATAAATGACAAGTGGTGTAAAAGAAACTTTTAAAAAAATTTAATGTATTACCGGCATTTACCGCATCTACTCTAAAAACTCAAAATTCGTTAGGTTCCAAATGTTTTTAGATCAATCCACTCCATCCATCAAATCTACTTACATTTCCGAATGATCGTTTTCTTTTATACTTATTTCTTATTGTCATTTTGTATACTTTAATAACTAACTAGTGGTTTTCATTATCGCGCGATGCGTGATATTTTGGTTCCCCTGGACACTTCGGTATCAATGTGGCCATGCTACTCAAAGTTGCACAACAACACAATGATTGAGTATTGATGGACCGTAATTACATAAACTATTTATAACATAAGACTAAAACTAAGTTTGTTCTTGCACCTACACACATGACACATGCCATCAAAAGATGTTTGTTATGCCATTTACTTGATGTTTACATTCCCTAATGTGGTTTCGGAATGTTAAAAGAAATGGACAGCTGCAAAAGACATGTTCATGTTCTCATCATGACGTCTACTTAAGTTTGTTTAAAGTAACCAATCTAGTATGGATAAATCCAGTATGTTAGATAGCATCGATCATGTTCTACATACTTATAGAATTGGAATTCAACTCCATGCAACTACCATGTATGAACAACAACTGTCAACGCAAATCATTGCAGCGCAAGAAGTTTACCCACAACCTACGTCTACACAACAGGAAACAGACATATATAGAACAGACCCACAAACAACTAATCTATGTACCATATAGAATATCAAAATGACATAAAAAAGCAACTTAACGCAGAATATTGTAGACGCCGTACATTTACAAACACATGATTCTAAAGCAGGCAAACAAAACTGCATTCACAACAACATATATGGCAACAACAGATTAATACACACAATAACAACCTTGACAATGACAAGAACTCACAGAGCCCTATGAACGTGCATCTAAAATGATTTCCACTACATTGAATCATATCATAGAAGCAAAATCAATTCGTATTTTGTGTAGTTACAAAACTATAAAATTAGATGAATGTA
Organism: Flaveria sonorensis; assembly: GCA_025506505.1. Taxonomy (NCBI): domain Eukaryota; kingdom Viridiplantae; phylum Streptophyta; class Magnoliopsida; order Asterales; family Asteraceae; genus Flaveria; species Flaveria sonorensis. The sequence continues at coordinate 58,020,372 of CM046440.1, read as the reverse complement.
TACCACAAACCTCTAGACATAACCAAATAATTATCTAAAAACATAAACTATTTAGCATCCTGATGTATACAATGGTTTGATTTGAGCTGTTTGTTCTATATGAGAGATTTTAGAAGCAAGGATTACACAAAAATATAATTAACATGGAATTCAATTGTTTTAGCATTAGCATGAGTTGGGGACACGCTCAAGTGAATCAAAACATTTTAGCCAGATATGATTGAAAAAGTATGCTACCTCAATAACAATGTAATATTTAATTAGAATGATTTCAAACGTTTTATGCATCAAAAACATGCTTCGGAAGACTTTTGACCCATCTGGCCATTTCCTACCTAATTTTTCTTTCTAATCTTATTTGTTTGACTCATTACTGTAAATCAATACATTCATAAGTAACGGTTGTGAACTGTAGCATAAGTTGCTAGTAAAAATGATTTATAGGATTACCTTCTAATTCACATGTTTAGAAGCAATATCAAAACTTACTGGTTGGTATCAAACAAATAAAGATTAGAGATAAATGTTTTACCAGAAGTGTTCCTAGTTGTTCCTGATGCATTGATAGCAACTGCCTTAAATGGTGCAACTCTAGTGTGCTATCATGTCATCTTTCCAGTGTTGATGATGAATAGCCGCAACGCACTTTAGTGTTGTGTTCTCACTTCTCACGCATAAGAACTTCAATTTGTTCTTTCAAAACAATGTTTTCCTAATGTCAGTAGTTGGTCATTATACTATAAGAAATAAAAAAGTCAACTATGATTGAAACACATAGAGAAACCATCCTTATGAAGACCCTGTGCAGGGGCACCACCAAAATGTCCGTTTATAGATTTCTCCAAGCTTTCTAGCATGCTCATTGCTCAAGATCACCGTCAACGGTTGTATAATTTATCATTTCTATCACAAACAGTTAAACCCATTTGTCAGCACTTCTAGGAGTTTTGCCATGAACTAATGTATTTTTTAAAATACTGATTTCTTCAGTTAAACTTGCAAAACAGAACCTTGAAATGCTTATTAGAAGTTTTGTTGAATTTAATCTTCGAACCCATGCTTTGGGTCTACAATTATTATTATTGTATTGCTATAGTAAATGGGTCAAACTTTTATTATCACCCGAAAGATATAGTTAATATAGCAAGGCATTTTCAAATGAACCCAGATTCAAGATTCTAAGATTGAAAATAGAATTTAGAAACGGAAGGAAAATAAGATCATATGCCTCAATTATTACCTTGAAGTAACAATGTACCAAAAAATTTTATTCTAATGGTATATTTAGGACTTCAATTAAAATTATCATTTGCAATGGCATAAATAACATGTAATCAATTTGAAAAGTAGGTTACAAAACACAAAATCACTTTAAAAGAGTCCCAAATGCCGTAAAAACTAAAAATAGATATGCATCACTATATAGAAAAATAACACAACCTATCCTTGTCATCTTCCCACAACTACTCCAAAAAGCTCAAGATAGTTTAACATGAAACCAAGGATGTGAATGAGCTGATATACATAACATGGTTCAATCAAAATGCAAACGGTATAATACCACATAGGATTAAGATGAGTCTCACCTCGATCGGTTTCAATGTAGTTGAGAGTAGAACATGCAAACTATGATTAGCCTGAATCCTTGAGTGATACACCATCATAAATTAGCTAGACTCGCCTATCTCTGCCTCACCATCACTGGTCATAAGTTTGGTTTCGTAACTTGTAACAGCTGAAAAATCACAACCGATGAAGAATCAAAGAAGATGAAGCGGTTCTGCACCAGAGAACTGTCCATAAAAGCCCCGGTCCTCTGATCTTTAAACACTTTACACACGGTAACATTCTGATCTTTAACATCTTTAAGCAAAGATTTATGGAAAAAATAGCTTACCACTGCATTCGTAGCGTAGAAAGATGTTCCGCGTGAAAAGCCGCACCACCGATAGCCCTCTTCCACCTCCAGATTCCCATGAACCGCCACCAGAACATCACCGGGTACCACCACCTCTCCACAGAAGCCCTAATTTTGTCATTTGTAAAATGTTTCCTTGTTGAAGAGAATGCACAATCAATAGGTAAATAACACGAAACAACTACAATTCTCACCTGGAATAACCGAAAATCTCGAGCGAGTCCTGCATCACCATTATACACCACCATCCATCACCCTAACAACACGAAAGTTCCTCCACTCTCCTGTCCCCCATTACACCGCTTATCATTCTCTCTGCCCCTTTGTTTTGAACAGATATGACGGTGACAGGGTTGTATACGTGTCTCAACCGAAAATGATACCAAACAGAAGAACTTAACCCAGAAGACTAGTTTGATGGGTGTGGAAACCTATTTGGTTTATAAATCTTATATCAATTGTCCATACAATCGATATAAGATAAGTCTTATACCTTGCAATGGTTTCAGTACATAATATTCGCCCTCCTTAAAGACCAACGTCCTCTGTTGGTCACGGTTGGCTCTCTCAAAGCCCCACCTCTCGTGGGCCACCATTCCGAGGTTGGCTCTGATATCACTATTACAGACCAAACGAAAGAACTCAACCCAAAAGACTAGTCTGGTGGGTGAGTAAACTCATTTGGTCTATAAACCCCACATCAATTGCCCTTACAACTGTAACCTCTCGTGTAATTGTTAAGTTGTTGTTAATTCCGTTATTTCTTGTAAGGGATTGTTTTGTCATTAATACAAGTACGAGGGTCCATTTGTAAAATTTATTAATCTTGATTTTATTGGTATTTAAAATTTTATAACTTGCTTCTTATTAAATAATAAGTTTAAAAATATATAATAATAATAATAATAATAATAATAATAATATAATAATAATATAATAATAATAATAATAATAATAATAATGATAACAATATTAAAACAAATTAAGCATTTATTAAGTTTGTGCTTAAATAATAACATTAAAACTCAGGGACTAAACTGTAAAATTCGTTTTAAATGGAAACTTAAACTTTGGTTAATAATGCAAACTTATAAAGCTCTGATCTGTCACACACCTAAACCTTAACGGCGAAAACGTTGAGATGTGAGGGTTAAGATTGTTCATGCCACACAACGCTATTTCAAAGTGTAAATATTATTAAATTCCAAGTTTCATGACATACATAGATAAAAAGCATAAGTTTCAAACAACCATGTAACAAGTATTCAATAGCATCATGTGACCATATGTCATTTTTTTATCTCTAGGTCAATCCTAGATGTGTTCAAGTCTTCAAGAGCAATTAAGCGAGATCATTTCCTGAAACATGTTAAAAATAATGTCAACATATGATGTTGGTGAGTTTTCATATGTTTAACATACATAAATATATAAACTTTAAGACGAATTCATGTCATAGGTTAATGAATAATGTAATAATAAATGGATAAACAAATGTAACAATCAAACCTCGACAAATATGGCCAAAACATGATTATCGATTAGCTAAGTGTACTGGTTCCCATAGTGATCAAGAATACATTACTAGGAGCCGGCAATACCTCGCTTTAGCACCAAATAGGTTTGTCAGGCCCATAGATCTATGATGTCGCTAGGCTAGCAATAGTTAATGATTGTATCTTACAAGTGTTATCACACTGATAATTACAAGAGTCCAAATAACCATGACAAGATAAGATGATTGCACAAGTGTTACAAGAGTAGAAAACGTATTTACAAGTTTCACACCCAAAGTGTGAAATAATATAAAATGGGGTATGGAAAACTCACATGGATTATAAAGATATACAAACAAGAAGTCTTGTATTAAACGCCGATGATTTGTTAAAGTTCAACCTAAAGAACGACGCATTAAGTTTAATCATGATTATAATGTTAACGATACATGGAAGTCATGGTTTAAATTGGCGATTTTTGGATAACAATTGTAACGATGTTATTTATAAATCATATTTACCCATGATTTTAAATTATAAGATAGATACAATTTATTATTAATATTTGAATTTTTAAATAAGAATTTTATGATTAAAACCATTAATAAAAGTTAAAATTTTATTATCAAAGGATTACTATTTACTAATTGATAAAATAGTAAATTTGTAGATTTAATTGATTAGAATAATTCACAATAGATGCATATTATAAATATCTACATATATATATTTATTTACTTTTAATATATATTTTTTGAATTTGTAATATATTTTATATAAAAAAAATGATTAAAGGAGATTCATTACAATTTAAAATTATAATAATTTGTATTTTTAATAATTTTTATAATTTTTTAAAATAAAAGAAATTTCTAAGAAATTTAATAAAAATAATTTTATTTAATTTCTGATTAAAAATGATTTTTATATGACTAATAATAATATTTAGATATTTTCTGTAATTTAAAAACCAATAAAAAACCTTTTTTAAAAATTAAAGGCAGGAACTCGGGTTCGAACCCGGTCCCTTGCCAAACCATGCCATGATCAAACCACCGGGCCAAGGCCTTTTAGTGTTAAGATTCCAACCAAAATTTTAAAACATAATATTCAGAATTCCCAATTTCATACGAAGAACCCTAGTTCCCAAATTGATCGAATTGAAGCTTGAATCGATCATGGTAACAAAATTAACCATGGGGCTTTTGTTCCCCATGTAAAACCGATTGATAATATGTAAACAATTACCTGATTCGATGTAACAAACCAATTTCTCGTTTGAGTTAGGTGCGCAACAGTTTCAGAATCGATTTTGATATGTGTATGTATTTTGGTGAAATTGAGCTTACAGCAAGATTAGGAACCCGAATGGAGTGTTTTGCCTCGTTTATATAGTTCCAATTTGACCGTTTGAACACCCAACGAGTTCAAGTTGTTCTCGGTTGTTTCAGGTCGAATTAAACGTGTTTAAAGTCTTTCAGGTGGAATTGATATCACTAATAACTTCGGAATGATTAAAGGAACGTTTACTCATGATTAATTTCATTAATGGCACGGTTTATGGTTGAAACGAATTTTGTTTCAAGATGTTTTCGGTAAGGGGTTCGATAACCATTCAAAACGCAGTTAAAACCAAATCAATACACATCATTAAGTTGAAAACAAGTTCCTAAGAGTTTTGGTGTGATTTGGGGTTTTAAAACGGGTTATTTAGGTGGTTTTGGTGGCAGCCGGAGCCGCGCCGGAGTATGGGCCGGCCGGCCACCGGTTAATCGGGGGGGTTTGAAATTTTGGGTTTTAAGTTACACTTGGTCCCTGAGCTTTATAAGTTTGCATTATTAACCCAAAGTTTAAGTTTTCATTTAAAACAAATTTACAGTTTAGTCCCTGGAGTTTTAATGTTATTATTTTAAGCACAAACTTAATAAATGCTTATTTTGTTTTATATTATTATTATTATTATTATTATTATTATTATTATTTTATTATCATTTATTTTATTATTATTATATATTATTATTATTATTATTATTATTATTATTTATTATTATTATTATTATTATTGTTATATATTTTAAACTTTTTATTTAATAACAAGCAAGTTATAAATTTTAAATACCAATAAATCAAGATTATAAATATTTACAAATGGGCCCTCGTACTTGTATTAATGAAAAACAAACCTTACAAGAAATAACGAATTAACAATAACTTATTACACGAGAGGTCACAGTCTCCCCAACTTTAAAAAATTCGTCCCCGAAATTAAGATAAGGCTAAAAAACGACATAGGGATATTTCTTCTTTATGTAATCCTCGCGTTCTCAGGTGAACTCAGCTCCACATTTGTTTCCCAACGAACCTTGACGATTGCGTGGTAGTTGTTGGGTCTTCTTCAGCGTTCGGTCCATAATCTCGACAGGTTTCTCAACAAAATGCAAGACTCGTCAATTGGATTTCCTCCAAAGGAACACGCAAATTTTCATCGGCAAACATTTCCTCAAGTTTGAGACATGGAAGACAGGATAAACCCCGCTAAGTTCTAAGGTAGTTCCAGTTTGTAAGCCACTTTCCCAATCTTTTCAGAATCTTGAAAGGTCCTACAATCGTGGGGCTAACTTGCCCTTCTTCCCAAAGCGAACAACCCTTCCATGGTAAGACCTTAAGAAGGACCATATCGTTGACTTGGAACTCCAATGGTTTGCGTCTTTTATCCGCGTAACTCTTTTGACGACTTCTAGCCACCTCAAGGTTATTACGGATTTTGAGACTTTATCGGTCGTTTTCTTGAATAAGTTCTGGACCGGTAATGAAATTCTCACCGATATCAGTCCAGCAAATCGAAGAACGACATTTACGCCGTATAAAGCTTCGAATGGTGCCATCTTGATACTTGAGTTAGATGTTGTTGTACGAGAATTCCGCTAACGGTAAATGCGTATCCCAGTCACCACCAAAGTCAGAACACATAGACGTAGCAAATCCTCAAGGGTTTGAATTGTTCGCTCGGTTAACCGTCCGTTTGAGGATGGTAAGCAGTGCTTAAATCCAGTTGAGTACCCAAGATTTCTTGCATAGAAGACCAGAAGTGTGAAGTAAACGAGCATCACGATCGAAATAATATGCAACGGCACGCCATGACGAATCACATTTTCATCGATATAAATACGAGCCAACTTTGAAACCTGTAAGTGTCTCGTATTGGTATGAAATGTGTCGTTTTGGTCAAACGGTCAACAATCACCCATATGCTATCATGGCCTCGAGGAGTACGTGGCAACTTGGTTATGAAATCCATCGATATGTGTTCCCATTTCCACATAGGGATTTCGGGTTGTTCAAGTAAACCACAAGGACGTTGATGTTCAGCTTTGACCCTTGCACACGTGAGGCATTTGGATACATAAGATGCGATATCCTTCTTCATCCCTGGCCACCAATATTGGCCATGCAGATCCATATACATCTTATCGGACCCAGGGTGAATAGAATACGTGTTTGATGAGCTTCGTTCATGATGAAGTAACGGAGATTGTCGCTATTGGAATCCAAAGCCGATTCAAGAATACAACATGCCATTCGGTTTGTTTCCAATTGTGACCGAACGTTAAACACTAGTTCCTCATCCTTCCATTCCTCGATTAATGCTGCTTGTTGAGCCTCGCGGATGCAAAACTCGAGATCACTATCAATCCTTATATTTTGAAGCATGATAGTAGCCTCGTTAACATCCACGTGATCTCAGTATCAAATTCTCCCAACGTGTTAAACCATTTCCTTTCGATCTCAATTTCTTGAAGTGAGACAGTCTTATTATGGATCTTGCGACTCAGCGCGTCGGCTACAACATTCGCCCTTCCGGGATGATAGCGAATGTCACAGTCGTAGTCGCTAATCAACTCAACCCAACGTCTTTGTCTCATGTTGAGATCCTTTTGATTGAACACATGTTGAAGGCTCTTATGATCGGTGTAGACTATGCATTGCGTCCCATAAAGATAGTGCCGCCCAAATCTTCAAGGCAAAAACCACGACACCAAGTTCAAGATCGTGGGTTGTGTAGTTCATTTCATGAACCTTCAATTGTCTCGACGTGTATGCTATGACCTTTCCTCGTTGCATGAGAACACAACCAAGGCCTTGACTAGACGCATCACAGTACACGGTAAAATCCTCATTTCCATCGGGGAGAGTCAGAATAGGAGCATTACACAACTTGCGTTTCAGTGTCTCGAAAGCCTCTTCTTGTTCGGTCCCCATTCAAATTCAATTCTTTTTAGTTTAGCGCCGTAAGTGGTTTAGCAATCTTCGAGAAGTTTGCAATGAACCTACGGTAATAACCTACTAAACCAAGAAAAGAACGAACTTCAGTTGGGGTCGTGTGGAACACACCATTTTTTCCGGGCTTCTATTTTAGCAGGTCGAACGTAATTCCTTGGCTATTCACCACATGACCTAGGAATTGAACTTCTTCAAGCCAGAATTCACACTTAGAGAACTTGGCGCACAGTTGTTCCTTCTTCAAAAGTTCGAGAACTTGTCGCAAATGCAACTCGTGATCGGTTTTTGTCTTGGAATAAATGAGAATATCATCGATGAACACAATCATGAATTTATCCAAGTACGGTTTACATACTCGATTCATGAGATCCATGAAGACAGCAGGTGCATTAGTCAAGCCAAAAGCATGACCATGAACTCATAATGTCCATATCGAGTACGAAAGCGGTTTTTGGAATATCATTGTCGTGAACTCGCAATTGATGATATCCAGAACGTAGATCGATCTTCGAGAATTGCGTAGCTCCTTGGAGTTGATCGAAGAGGTCATCGATTCGAGGGAGAGGGTATCGTTTTTTGATGGTGAGTTTGTTGAGTTCCCGATAGTCGATACACATACGAAATGAACCATCTTTCTTCTTCACGAATAGCACAGGTGCACCCCATGGTGAAGAGCTAGGACGATGAAACCCTTATCGGTCAATTCTTGTAGTTGACTGGCTAGTTCTTATTTCAGAAGGTGCAAGACGATAAGGCGATTTAGCCACAGGGTTTGCACCAGGAATTAAGTCAATCTTGAACTCAACTTCCCGACGGGAGGTAACCCACTAAGATCCTCGGGAAACACTTCGGAAAGTCTCGTACAACGGTATATATCCTTAAGTTCTTTCCCTTTGGCTTTCGTATTGACTACATAAGCCATAAAGGCTAGTAATTCTTACTCAAGCACTTTCGGGCTTTGATACAGGACATGAGTTTGAGTCCTTGAGACGACCTCTCACCAAGACTTTTAGTGTATCACCCGAAGGTAGAGGAATTCGAATGCACTTCTCGAAACAAATGATTTCCGCCGCGTGCTGTTGGCTAACCAATCCATGCCAATAATGATGTCGAAGCTCCCCAGTTGCATAGGAATAAGATCGATAAGGAATTCATGCTCGTTAAGACTCAGGATGCAATCACGTATTACAACGTCAACTACGATTGATTTTCCATCGGCGACTTCGACCGTAAAGGATCTTTCTAGTAGAACGTGGCTTAGCAAGAATGGTTCAAATTCTAAGGATACAAAGCTCTTATCCGCACCCGAATCAAAAAGTACAGACGCATAACCATTATTTACAAGATACATACCTGCTCAGATATAGAACTATCATTGGTACATAGAAAGCAGGTAGGATTTTACACAATAAAAGATCAATTAATAGAAAAAGATGACGTACCATTCACCATGTCGTTGTTGGCTTGCGCTTGATTCGCATTAATTTGAAAGCCCGTCCTCGAGCCGGTGGAACATTTCCCGCAAGACGAGGACATTATGGACGGAAATGCCCAGTTTCGCCACAATTGTAGCAGGCTCGGTTAGCAACCATGGCAGCATTGTTTGGGGCACGATGACAAGTAGCCACCAAATGCCCGTATTTCCCGCAAAGAGTGCAGATTCGGCATGGATTATTTCCCGCATGATGATACTTGCAGGTGTTGCACATCGGGTGTGGACCAGTGTATAAGCTCTTGCCACGGGTGCTTGGTTTACAGCGACAACTTGCCTTTGAGGGGCATTGGGTGCTGTCACAGCAAAGTTACGGTCCGGTGTGAACTTGCGCTTCTTGCCCTGAATGAGGATTCAGCCTTCACCCTCCTTCGTCGCCTCGGGAGTCACCTTCGTAGTTGGTTTTGCACCCTTCACCGTCAAAGTACCAGCCTTAATGATTGCTTTGCTTCTTCGAGTCGTGGGCCTACTTCCCACACAGCATCTTGAATTTGGGGTGGTACCCCTTTGATAAACTTCTCGATGCTACGGGGTATAGTATCCACCATATGCGGTAGAAGCATGCTCAGTTCATGATGTCGGGTGGAGTATGCCAATGATTCCCACTATCCTGTTTGAGGTTCCAGAACTCCTCCTCCAGTTTTTGTAGTTCACTCCGGGCAGAATTTTTGGATCATAATGTCCTTGAACTCTTCTAAGGGAGTGCCAAAGCCACTTCCGCACCCCGGTTTCTTTTCTCGCTATTCCACCAGGTAAGTGCCCGTTGTTGAAGGAAACTCGCAGCATAACGGACCTTGAGCTCCTCGGGACACTCACTGTTTCTGAAGGTGTTCTCCATATTTCGAACCCACTCGAGAAGTCCAGTGGCTCCCTCTTTCCACTAAACTAGTGGGTTTACAGGAGTTGAAGTGTTTGAAGGTGCAGGTTCGATTGTTTCCCCTTGATTGTTGCTATTCTCACCATGGCCATTGTTATCATTACCACCATTATTCCCATTTGCATTATTATGTTGTTAGCCATTAGGGTGCTACTAAGTTCGGCAACCATGGTTGGAGGACAGCAACCATTTGTCGGGAAATCATCGCGCAAGTTTGCGGTCAGAGGTAGCACGTTTTCCTTATGACGAGACATTCTATAAATAGAAATAAAGAAGATATTAGAATTTGGTAATAACCAGTTCAAGAAATCATAAATTTTTTGATATTTACAAATATAAACAGGATGGTTCCATTTGGTACCACATAACATGGACACGTCGAGTGACTTAATCCCAATTACCTTGGGGAAAAATGTATGTTGACCATAATTTGCACTCATCCCGAAAATCCCCAGGTAAGCATAACAGGTCCCGTAATGGGATTTATACGAAATGCTTGCCTTAGCCCGAGAGCCTTTTGCCAGAAAATCCAGAATACAGGTGTTTATATGTCACACACTTCCCTATGGGCTATTAGAATTAAAACCTCGATGAGATTTTCAAGATCTAGACATATCCTCTAAAGGATTTTACCCACACGATAAGATGAGTAGAATTCCACACGTAGTCAGAATAAGTTTTAGAAGAGATTAGACACGTAGAACTTAAAGGCACATGAAGGATTAGGAAGTTGGGTTATACAAGGTTCAAGTCATACTCCTAGGCACCATTTTCTAAATATAATCAAATAGCACATAAAGATTTATCATGCAACATGTAACGTCATGTAATAGACATACCAGCTTACAAGATTCAAATATTCATGAAGAGGGGTCCCTAGGTTAACCATAGTCTAGGCCACCATTTCTAATAACCTACATCCCTATAGTTATGGGCTCTGATACCAATCTGTCACACCTAGGGCTGCAAACGAACCGAACGAACCGAACAAGCCTTGTTCGTGTTCGTTCGTTAAGAAATATACTTGTTCATGAACTGTTCACGAACACTTACCGAACGAGATTCTTTGTTCGTGTTCGTTCATTAAAAAAATGAACATGTTTCATGAACTGTTCACGAACACTTACCGAACGCAATTAACACAATCATAAGCAAACGAACACAACAACTGTTCATGAACATGACGAACACAAAAACTCATGAATACAAACGATACAATGATTATAGATTTTTTAGAATAAAATTTACATTTATATTACAAACATACACAAAATCAATCAAAAATAAACAAGTAATTAACATAAATATGAAAAATAACTTGATATAATAGTCATAAAAATAACTTACACAAAAATTAAGAATATAAACGAACACATTAACGAACTAAACGAACACTTTTTGAACTTTCCACGACGGACATTACGAACATAAACAACACATTATCGAACGTTCACGAACATAAATGAACAACACGGCTCGTGTTCATGTTCGTTCGTTTAACTAAACGAACGAAATTTTCTTGTTCGTGTTCGTTCATTTACTAAATGATGAACATAAACGAACTTCCCGCCGAACGGTTCACGAACTGTTCGCTGAACGTTCAGTTCGTTTGCAGCCCTAGTCACCCTCAACGTTCCGCCGTTAAGGTTGGGGTGTGACAACACCGATTGGGACAAGTCCCATACTTGCAATGATTTTGGTACATACAGATTTGTAGGATAAAACAAACAAAAAGTTGCCACATAGTAGAATGACACTGTTTCATTCCCTTCCAAAATTAATATATAGGTAAATTGATATTTGCTATTGTATGAACAATTGATTTTGACATGATTTCCTTGATCTATGCTCAGTAAACCCTAATCAATCAGAATCATATACCGTAGATAGGCGTCGTAAATTAATAATATGATAAATTGTTTTTAAAATAATTTTTTTTAAATAACTTGGTTGATGAAATTACAAATCATCAATGCAAACAAATATAATTTATGCTCGGTTCCTATACTTGCCTTATATAATACAAATTAAATAACCAAGTATTTAAAATATTTTTTAATTACTTTAATCACTTTTTATATAAACATAAATACATGTCAAATGCATAGCAAATAAAAAAGAACCAATATGAAAACCTCATAATTTGTGTGATCAAACATAAAAGCTAAGTAACTTATTGTCGCTAACACTTTGTAATTATATAGATAGATAATGTGTATAATATGATTAACGATATAAATTATATTAAATATATTTAAATATTGTATAACATATTTTAATATTATATAACTAAGGCTAAGATTTATAGTTTAGAAAAAAGTAAACTTAATCTTACATCGTTAAACTAATGATAA
>CM046440.1:57917888-58007854 GCA_025506505.1 Flaveria sonorensis | reverse complement strand
TTAATTTTATTGTTTATGTGATATTTGGATATGCACCGTAAAACAATTTAAAATCAACAACGAGCTTCAAACGGTTCTTTTGGAAACATTAACATGGTAATAAATTGGTTTTATTAAAGGTTAATATTTTCGTAATTAAATTGGGTTTATTAAAAGAGCGTTGAAAATTGTTTTCACTAATGTACCACACATTTGAATGCATACAAATGTAAGGTACAAAATGTTTTCATAACTAGAAAATGGAAACAAAATCCCTTTTAAACAAGTTTAACACCATCCTTTTATACAACACTCAAATCACTTGGGAACTTTTTATGGGATAAAGGTCATCTAACCACATTTAGGGAACTTGTGTGTTTGAGGTGGGGTTAACATATTTGTGGGATAAAGGTCACCTAACCACTTGTATGTGTAAACTCACACGTGTGCGTAAGTAGGACGACTTGAGTTGGAAACCATGTGAATAGGGTCACCGAAGCATGGCGTACAATGGTGTTGATGAGATTAAACATGCCAACTAAACATAAAGTTGTGTAAACGATCCCATAAAACTAGAAGTTGCAAGGGGTTGCAATTGTCAAATGTTGACTACCTTGTTAATTTAAATAATGGGATAAAGCTCACCTAACCATTATTTAAATGTAACGTTGGATTCTAGATTTTAATTATTAATTGTCTATGAGACATGAAAGGGTGTTAATAATTAAAATTTCTTTTTTTGTAAATACTAAAATTGAACTTTGTTAATATTGTAGAAATGGCCGCAAACAACAACGCTACCTCCCCGACCGTCCATAACCTGTCCCTGAGAACTATCCTGGAAAAGGATCGTCTCAACCACAATAATTTCATAGATTGGTTTCGAAACTTGAGAATTCTTCTCAAGCAAGAAAAGAAATCATATGTGTTGGACGATCTTATTCCCGATGAACCCAACATTGATGATGTTGATGCCTACGACGATTGGGTTAAGAACACTGAGGATTCTGTGCAAGTTTCCTGCCTCATGTTGGGAACCATGATTCTCAAGCTTCAAAAGGAATTTGAGCATCATGGGGCATACGACATGATTACCCAGTTGAAGGAAATGTTCCTTAACAAGCGAGGGTAGAGCGCTTTGAAACGGTTCAAGCACTTCATGCATGTCGAATGGAAGAAACCCAATCGGTGTCATCTTATGTGATGAAGATGAAAAGCCACATTGATCGCCTCGAAAGGCTGAATTGTCCCGTCTCAAAAGAGTTTGCCACAGATTTGATCCTTAATAGTCTAACCAAGAAGTTTGAGACGTTTATCATGAATTATATGAATGGATGGGACAAGAGCATTGGGGAACTTCATGCAATGCTCAAAACAGCCGAAGCGGGGATGGGTAAAAGGGTTTTACCGGTTCTCACGATCAATGAGGGTGGCAATAAGAAAATGCATCACCCCCAACCCAAGGCAAATGGTGCCAAAGGCAAGGGATACATCAAAGGAAAGGGTAAGGGAAAGAATAAAGCGGGACCCCCAAAACTAAAGCTTAAGAAGCCAAAGGTTACGGAGAACGATCCATGCTTTGAGTGTGGTGAGATAGGACATTGGAAGAGGAATTGTCCAATCTCTCAAAGAGTTGAGAAACAAGAGGGATGCTGGGCAGACCTCAGGTACAACTTTCATGATCCATATTGAACTTAATGTTATTTCTTCAAACACATGGGTATTGGATACCAGATGTGGAACTCATATTTGCAATCTGTTGAAGGGGTTCAAAAGAAATAAACATTTTAAGAAGGGAGATACTAGTCTCTACATGGGCAACAGAGCAAAGGTTGATGTCGAAGCCCAAGGAGACTATATCTTGAAGCTTCCAAGTGGTTTGGAAGTCATTTGAAGAATATTTTGTATGCTCATAGTTTGACTAGGAATATAATTTCTGTTTCCCTTCTGAAACAATATGGTTATGTATGAAGTTCGTAAACGATGGTATTTGTGTTTCTATAGATGATATACTTATTTTAAGGATATGCCTTCTAATGGTATTTATGAATTGGTTCATGATGACACTTCCTTTAATAACTTGTTATACCAGTCAAGTACCAAGAAACTTAAAATGGGTTTATGTGAATTATATATTTGGCATTGTTGTCTTGGTAACATAAACAAGAATCGCATTCAAACACTTCAAAAGAATGGTATTTTGGAAGCAAATGAAGAGGGTTCATTTGATAAGTGTGAATCTTGTTTACAAGGAAAGATGACCAAGGAACCTTTTAGTGGGACTAACCAAAGGGCAAAAGATTTATTTGGAATCATACATTCGGATGTATGTGGTCCTTTTAAAGCAATGACAAGGAATGGTGAAAGATACTTCATTACCTTCATCGATGATTATAGTCGTTATGGTTATGTGTACCTGTTATGTCACACCCCAACCACAGCGGTTTCCCGCGGGGCGTGATCATCATGGAAACCATAGTCATTGATCGACCACTACATGATTCGATAAAACATACGTTGCAATTACGTTGAAAGATACATAATAGTTTTCAGAGTTACATAGCGGAAGTAGTAGCAAAATGTAAATTGTTTTTCAAACAAGGCCATTTAAAAATATTGTCCCAAAAGCATGCGTGAATCCTTGAATGCGATAAACTCCAAACAAGCCTAGCATCGTTCAAACCTTAATTTCCTGAGAAAACATGCATGAAATATGTCAACATAAAGTTGGTGAGTTCACAGGTTTTAAAGTAATTGTAAATAGTGTAATGGACCACAAGTCTTTCCATGATTTGATTGTCGATCAAACAATACTACAACATTATATAAGCATCGCAACCGAAGCTAGACTGTAACTGTAATAGATTGCCCCAACCCATGCCTACCGTAAGCATAGGGGTGAACAGGCTAATAATGCACCCGTTTAGACCTCCAGTCAAGGTTAGGGTAATTAACCCGGGTGGGGGTAGTCAAACCCAATAGTACTATCCATGATTACCTCGCTTTGGGAAATAAACTAACGGTCCGATAACAGGGGACTTCATACGGTAAGTAACAACTTATATATATGTGAAACCATTGACAAGTAATTGTGTCCATGAAAATAGTAATTTGCATGTAATCTCCCCTAAAATGAAAATAAGTAAAAATGGGGTCGTGAAACTCACCTGTCAGAGGTAAACGAGTATGTAAGCTTGTAAATATCCAAAGTACTCGGGGAAAACCAACCTAAGCTCGCCCTAGAATAATTAAGGCAACTTAAGTCTAAGTAATTGCTCCTACATGTATTATGAGCATGTAACCATATCATCCACATAACTTGGTAACAAAGTGTTTGGCTTGACGACCCGTTTGTGATATAGGATGTTAATTTGTGGAAAATATATATACTTAGAAAATATTAATAAATAATATTTTGCTTGAAAATATTCGAAAACCTTGGTATTTAAAGTTGACATATTATTTTGGTAACTAAATATCATCTCGACTCGACCCGAGATGTGACTCGAGTGTCTTGTAATATTTATATATTTTCATATGTAATTTATGGAAATTAGGGTTTTGAAGGAATCTTATTTTCCTCGGTAAAATAATACTTGTATTATTTTAAATGAAGGCAATTTCGAAATATTTACATCTAAGTAAAATTAAACTTTCATATTTTTACTACCCGTGTATAAATATATAGATATATTTGTCCATAAAATAATTATTTAATTATTTTCTTAGTAGATTTATTATTTTATTTTATTTAACTTTTATGAGCTTACATTTATAAAATTAAGGCTTCTTTAAATTATTTATAATTTTTATTACATTATATCGTAATGTAAAATATCTTTAATGATTTAACTAGATACCTTAGTCAATTTACCAAGTTGTTTAAACCCATATTTAGTAAACTAGAAGCTAGCGTTATAAAGTCCATAAATTTATATTCTAAGTCTCATGTCAAAGCAACAAGGTAATGTGTCATATTTGTTAAAAGTCATCTACTAACTATTTTAACACACTATTTAGACCAACATAATATTTAATTATGAAGTTTATATTTTTCCACTTAAGTCTCATGTATATATATATATATATATATATATATATATATATATATATATATATATATATATATATATATATATATATTTAACCATTCTTGTCACCTTGGTCAAATTATCATCTAGTCATCACCCAACTTTCATATTACAACTCACTAACTAAATATAACTTGTAGAATATATATAAGTGTTCATAATAATATTTGTAAAACATCTAAAATTCCATAAACATAATGTAACCCTTTTGTGACTTTTCTTGGGTTTCAACAAACCCTTATGACTTTATATAAAATCACCAACTAGTAACTTGGTCAAACATGGATCTATAAATATTTACTTTTTAAAACAAGAATCATTATTTAGTTCATGTTAAAATGTTTTGTATGAAGTAAAATCCTTGAAACTCCTTGTTGGTAAAAACACCATTTTTAACATGAAAGACTTTTGTGGATGAATGTATTTGCATGTCATCTAATAAATGGATGAACATGATAAACAAAAGAAGATATGTAAACAAGAAGAGAGTATGTTCTTACTTAAATAGGCAAAGAAAGATGGAAATGATGTTGTTGGGTGTTTGGAAACTTCAAAGATCACTCGGTCTTCAATGATGATACTTGAAACACATAAGATTTATAAAATACAAACTTGAAGAAGATGGTATGGTGAAAGAGGTATGGTGGCCGAAATTTTGAGGGAAAGAAGAAGAAGAGATGTTGGGTGGTGGTGGTGTGTGGTTATGTGGAGTGTAATGTGTTCTTATAGATCTAACATCATGCTTTCAAGTTAAAGCTTTGAAATGGTGGTAGCCAAGAATGGTAGTGAGTACAAGTTATTTTAATCACTCCAAAAAGGACATTCATAAAAGGGAAAGTTCTTGGACTAGGCAAAGTCAACAATAGTTGACATGATTTCTTGGAAAGAAGAAAAAGAAAGAGGAGGGGAGGGGGATAGGGAGGTGGACGGCCAAGAAGGGGGGAAGGGGTTGGTTTTAAATTTTTGTGTAGTATTAGGTATTTGGGTGGTATTTGTTGCACTATAGGTATTTTTACATATTTTTGTATTTTTACTTTCTACTTATAAAATTAATTCAAATATATAAACGCTTATATGATATCATATATTTTAATATTGATGATGCGTTAATGATGCCCCATGTAGTTAGTAGGTGCGTTAGAAGGATTCGTTCCGGGTAAAATATCAATTTACGCGATTAGGTTTATTTATAAGTTTAAGCTTTTTCAATGTATTTATTTTGGAATTTAAAATACTTTGAAACACTTTAAAGTATTTATTGACACACATATATATATATATATATATATATATATATATATATATATATATACACCTTAATTATCACCAACGTTTGTGTGTGCTCGTATCGCGTGTAAAAGTGGTAATTACGCCGAATTACCGATGCATGAAATGTTATGCGCGAAAGTTTGCAATGCATAAAACGACTTCAATAAATGTAATTAAATAGAAAATCAAGTAGTACAAGTGTAATTATAACCAAGTCAAGGCCGGGTATTGACCTGAAATTGTCGGTTGTCACATACTCCCCATGTTAGAAAGAATTTCGTCCCGAAATTCAGTTAGGGTTGTCTGCAGATGCCAGGGTTTCAAACAAGTAAGGGTAGTTGAGCTTCATTTGGTCTTCGCGTTCCTAAGTAAATTCGGGTCCTCGCCTGGAATTTCATCTGACCTTCACTATGGGAATGCGGCTTCGTTTCATCTTCTTTACCTCTCGATCTAGGATCTCCACAGGTTTCTCAATAAAATAAAGATGTTCATCAATCTGAACCTTATCGAGTGGTATAACTAGAGTTTCATCTGACAGGCACTTCTTCAGATTTGACACGTGGAAAGTGTCATGAACATTCCTAAGTTCTTGTGGTAGTTTGAGTTTGTAAGCTACGGGACCAATCCTTGCTAGGATTTCAAATGGTCCAATGTATCTGGGGTTTAGCTTACCACGTTTACCAAAACAAATAACTCCCTTCCAAGGTGACACTTTAAGTAGGACTTTATCTCCCACTTGGAATTCCAATGGTTTACGTCTCACGTCAGCGTAACTTTTCTGACGGTCACGCGCGGCTTTTAATCGGTTCTGAATCTGAGCGATCTTTACCGTGGTCTCGTGTATGATCTCAGGACTAGTGAGTTGACTATCGCCAACCTCTGTCCAACACAGTGGTGATCGACACTTCCTTTCGTATAGTGCTTCAAATGGTGCAGCTTTGATACTGGTGTGATAACTGTTATTGTAAGAAAACTCAGCTAAGGGTAGATGAGTATCCTAACGGTTTCCAAAGTCTATCACACAAGCTCTAAGCATGTCTTCCAATGTCTTAATGGTCCGTTCACTCTGACCATCCGTTTGAGGGTGGTATGCGGTACTCATATCCAACCGTGTACCCAAGGCCTTTTGTAATGATTGCCAAAATCTCGAGGTAAATCGACTGTCTCGATCAGAGATAATGGAGATTGGTACTCCATCTCTCGAAACAACCTCCTTGAGATAAACCCTTGTCAACTTTTCCATTTTATCTGTTTCCTTAATTGGTAGGAAGTGAGCAGACTTTGTCAGTCGATCCACAATTACCCAAATCGTATCACAACCGGCGGATGTCTTGGGTAGTTTTATGATGAAGTCCATGGAAATCTGCTCCCATTTCCATTGAGGAATCTCCGGTTGGTGCAGTAATCCAGATGGTTTCTGATACTCCGCTTTAACCTTTGAACACGTGAGGCACTTGCTAACATAGGTGGCTATGTCAGCTTTTGTGTTAGGCCACCAGTATAACTCCTTCAGGTCCTGATACATCTTATCAGAGCCCGGGTGGATGGAGTATCTTGATTTGTATGCCTCGTTCAATACAAGTTCCCTTAAGTTTCCACAATTTGGCACCCAAATTCGATTCATAAAGTATCGAGCTCCATCGGACTTGATCTCAAATTGCTTATCCATGCCGCGAAGAGATTCATTTTTCAAATTCTGTTCCTTCAGTGCTTCGGACTGAGCATCTCGAATTTGAGTAGTTAGACTCGTATGGATCGTCATTCCTAACGCTAGCACCCGTAAAGTTTTGGTTCGTTCTTTCCTACTCAGAGCATCTACTACAACATTCGCTTTTCCAGGATGATAACGAATCTCACAGTCATAATAGTTTAGTAACTCGACCCACCTGCATTGTCTCATGTTTAATTCCTTCTGATCGAAGATGTGTTGCAGGCTTTTATGATCAGTGAATATAGTACACTTGGTACCATGCAAGTAGTGTCGCCAAATCTTTAATGCGAAAACAACAGCTCCTTATTCGAGGTCGTGAGTGGTGTAATTTTTCTCATGCACTTTCAATTGTCGAGATGCGTAAGCAATAACCTTGTTGTGTTGCATCAGGACACAGCCAAGTCCTTGTCGTGATGCGTCGCAGTACACCACAAAACCATCAGTTCCCTCCGGTAGGGACAGAATTGGCGCGCAACATAGTTTCTGCTTTAATAATTGAAATGCTGCTTCTTGTTTATCACCCTAATCGAACTTCTTGTCTGTTTGAGTCAGGGTTGTCAACGGTTGGGCTATTTTGGACAAATTTTCGATAAAGCGTCGGTAATAACCTGCCAATCCCAAGAATTGTCGCACCTCAGTCGGGGTCTTAGGTGCTTCCCAGTTCTTAATGGCCTCTATCTTGGAGGGGTCAACATGTATGCCTTTCTCATTGACTATATGATCGAGAAATTGCACTTCTCGAATCCAGAAGTCGCATTTTGAAAATTTGGTGTACAGCTTCTCGTTTTTGAGTAGTTCCAAGATTAACCTTAGATGTTGCTCGTGCTCATCCTTGGTTCACGAGTATATTAAGATATCATCGATGAAGACGATCATAAATTTATCCAAGTAAGGTTTGCACAGTCTATTCATGAGGTCCATGAATACAGCTGGTGCATTGGTTAACCCAAATGGCATGACCATGAACTCATAGTAGCCATAACGTGTTCGAAATACGGTCTTGGGGATATCTTCCTCCTGGATTCGTAATTGGTGATATCCCGAATGTAAGTCAATTTTTGAGTAGTAACTAGATCCCTGAAGTTGGTCGAATAAGTCGTCGATTCGAGGAAGAGGATACCGGTTCTTAATGGTGAGTTTGTTTAACTCTCGGTAGTCGATGCACATTCGAAAAGATCCATCCTTCTTCTTAACAAACAAGACTGGGGCTCCCCAGGGTGAGAAACTTGGTCTTATGAATCCTTTATCTGATAATTCTTGTAATTGATTAGACAACTCTTGCATCTCTGATGGTGCTAGCCGGTATGGGGATCGTGCTACTGGAGCAGCTCTAGGTACCAAGTCAATTCGAAATTCGACTTGCCTTTAAGGTGGAAGTCCGGGAAAGTCCTCGGGAAAGACTTCTGGGTAGTCTCGCACGATGGGTATGTTCTCGATTCTTTTCTCCTCGGTTTGCTTCTCCACTACATGCGCCAAGATTGCATGATAGCGTTTTCGTAAGAACTTCCGGGCCTTCATACATGAAATGATCCTTAACACCGTACCATGCTTTTCTCCTTGAATCGATATGGTCTCTCCGCTCGGATGTGGAATGCGAACGATCTTCTCACGACAAACGATTTCCGCTCGGTTTTCCGACAACCAATCCATGCCAATAACAATGTCGAAACTCCCTAGGGTTACAGGTAGCAAATCTATATCGAACGTGTGATCCGCCAAGCTAAGAGTGCATCCTCGTATGATTTTATCGGTTTCAATCAACTTACCATCGGCTAACTCTGTTGTATACTTGGAAGTCAAACAGGTAGGAGTAATTTCAAGCAATGGACTAAATTCGCTAGACACGAAACTCCTGTCGGCACCCGTATCGAATAGGATAGATGCATAGATATTATCAAGAAACGTACCCGTAACAATGTTCGGGTCCTATCGAGCTTCTCCAGCTCCAATTACAAAAGCTCGTCCACGTGCGTTGTTTCCACCAATTTGCTTCGAGTTCGGACAATCCTTGCGAAAGTGCCCGGTAACACCACATTCAAAACACGCATGATTGTTTCCTGTTTTAGGAGCAGGGTTGGGCTTTCGGCAGTCCTTAGTCGCATGGCCAAAACGTTTGCACTTCTGGCACATGGAATCCCCACATGCACCTAGATGATGAAAGTTACACTTGTCGCACTTAGGTAGGTTTCCAGCATACCCACCTTTTGTCTTCTTCTCAGATGGGCCAGCAGTGAAAGCCCTAATAACCACTTGTTTGTTTTGGTTTTGATGTGGGGCATTTCGGCCATGATTGTTGTCCCACTTCCTCTTGTTGTCATAGTTCTTTTCCACTAGCGTCTTCTTCACAAATACTCCCTGACGTACAGCTTGATCAGTCAGGTCATGAAAAATTCTGACTGCCTTTTGGATGGTGGCTGGCTTGGATGAGTTCACCATGCTCTGAATTTGGGGTGCAAGGCCCCAAATGTACCTTTCCACATGCTTAAACTCTGGGTTAACCATGTGAGGGTATAGACGAGCAAGGTCATGAAATCGGGTGGTGTAGCTTGTAACTTCTGCACCCTTCATACAAACTTGAAGAAGATGGTATGGTGAAAGAGGTATGGTGGCCGAAATTTTGAGGGAAAGAAGAAGAAGAGATGTTGGGTGGTGGTGGTGTGTGGTTATATGGAGTGTAATGTGTTCTTATAGATCTAACATCATGCTTTCAAGTTAAAGTTTTTGAAATGGTGGTAGCCAAGAATGGTAGTGGGTACAAGTCATTTTAATCACTCCAAAAAGGACATTCATAAAAGGGGAAGTTTTTGGACTAGGCAAAGTCAACAATAGTTGACATGATTTCTTGAAAAGAAGAAAAAGGAAGAGGAGGGGAGGGGGATAGGGAGGTGGACAGCCAAGAAGGGGGGGAAGGGGTTGGTTTTTAAATTTTTGTGTAATATTGGGTATTTGGGTGGTATTTGTTGAACTATAGGTATTTTTACATATTTTTGTATTTTTACTTTTTACTTATAAAATTAATTCAAATATTATAAACGCTTATATGATATCATATATTTTAATATTGATGATGCGTTAATGATGCCCCATGTAGTTAGTAGGTGCGTTAGAAGGATTCGTTCCGGGTAAAATATCAATTTACACGATTAGGTTTATTTATAAGTTTAAGTTTTTCCAATGTATTTATTTTGAAATTTAAAATACTTTGAAACACTTTAAAGTATTTATTGACACACACACACACACACACACACACACACACACACACACACACACACATATATATATATATATATATATATATATATATATATATACACATTAATTATCACCAATGTTCGTGTGTGCTCGTATCGCGTGTAAAAGTGGTAATTACGCCGAATTACCGATGCATGAAATGTTATGCGCGAAAGTTTGCAATGCATAAAACGACTTCAATAAATGTAATTAAATTGAAAATCAAGTAGTACAAGTGTAATTATAACCAAGTCAAGGCCGGGTATTGACCTGAAATTGTCGGTTGTCACATGTTAAGACACAAAGATGAAGCATTTGAAACGTTCAAAATCTTCAAGAATGAAGTAGAAAATCAACTCAACAAAACAATCAAAGTTCTTCGTTCGGATAGAGGAGGTGAATACCTTAGTGATGCCTTTCAAGATCATCTTAAAAGTTGTGGGATTGTCTCATAACTTGCTCCACCCGGAACACCACAACATAATGGTGTGTCTGAGAGGAGAAACCGAACCCTATTGGACATGGTTCGATCTATGATGGCTAGAAGCACACTACCTCTGTCATTTTGGGGTTTTGCATTGCTCTCCGCGGCCCGTATTCTGAATATGGCCCCAACCAAGAAAGTGGATAAAACACCTTTTGAAATACGGCACGGAAGAGTTCCATCGTTATCATATTTAAAAGTGTGGGGTTGTGAAGCTTATGTTAAGCAGAACACCCTAAACAAGTTAGAAAGCCGATCCACTAAGTGTATCTTTGTAGGATATCCCAAGACTCGATGGGATATTACTTCTACAATCCGACAGAGCAAAAGGTATTTATTGCTTGAAAGGCTGAGTTCTTGGAAACTAAGTTCCTTATGGAAGGAACTACCGATAGAACAGTGAAACTTGATGAGTATCGAGAACCACAAGTCGATACACGTTTGGTTGATATGAGCAATCAACAAGAGGTTGTTGATAATGATCAAGTGGTTGATCAATACACATAAAACGTTCGCAGATCTGGTAGAACTAGCTATCCACCAGAAAGATATGGATTTTCCATGAATGAATGCTATGTAGTTGACTCGGATGAACCAACTACGTACCATGATGCAATGTCCAATTCGGATTGTGACAAGTGGCTTGAAGCCATAAATGTAGAGATGCAATCCATGTATGACAACCAAGTATGGGAATTGGTTGTGCCACCACTTAACTCCAAACCGGTTGGATGTAAGTGGGTTTTCAAGAAGAAAACCGATATGCATGAAAACTTGCATACTTATAAAGCAAGACTTGTAGCAAAAGGTTTCACTCAGACTCAAGGGGTTGATTATGATGAGACCTTCTCGCCTGTGGTAATGCTAAAGTCAATTAGGATATTATTTGCCATAGCTGTATATTATGACTATGAGATTTGGTAAATAGATGTCAAAACTGCTTTTCTTAATGGACATCTCAAAGAGAATGTCTATATGGTTCAGCCCGATGGTTTTGTCGATCCACAACATCCTAATAAAGTATGCAAGTTAAAGAAATCAATCTATGGATTGAAACAAGCATCGAGAAGTTGGAATCAACGTTTTGATGACGAGATCAAGAAATTTGGATTCATCAAGAACGCTGATGAAGCTTGTGTGTATAAGAAGGCTAGTGGGAGCATCATCACATTCTTAGTATTATATGTTGATGATATACTACTGTTTGGAAATGACATTCCAACCATGGAAGGTGTTAAAACCTGGCTTGGAAGTTGTTTTTCCATCAAAGATCTTGGTGAAGCCGCCTATATTTTGGGAATAAAGATCTATAGGGATAGATCAATACGTTTGATAAGTTTAAACCAAAGTGCATACATTGATAAAATCTTGAAAAGGTTCAAGACGAAGAACTCTAAGAAAGGTTTGGTACCTATTCAAAAGGGACAATATTGAGTGCATTTCAATGTCCAAGATCTAAGAAAGGTTTGGTACCTATTCAAACAAGGTGATTGTGAGAAACGTATGTAGTCAAGATGGGATTTGTTCCTCTTATTCGTTGAGAGTAAGATGTCTAAGGCCTGATAAAGTTAAATCAACAGGAATGATCATTCTGTGTCTCTGGATTTAACATGACATCTGTAATAAAATGATAAATGATAGATTCACCTAAATCATTTTCAAGTAAGGGACTTGAAGAAGATGATGTTATTGAATGGCACTTCGTCATGCGTATTAGGGGTAGTAAATCGTTTTTAGGCGGTATTTTCTACTTGCATCAATCCTCTATGTATCTTGTGCAAGTGGGAGATTGTTGGGAGATGTGGCTAGTACGTTATGATCCAAGTCGGGTCATACCCAATAACAAGCTAGACAAACACCGACAATATTTATTTTATGATATGATCATGTAAATAAATATTGACACTTAAAGTATTTAGAAATTGGGTTTTTAAATATTTGCATTAGTGTTGTGAATAAATTATATGGATAATTTATTCTAAAGAGAGAGTATTCTATATTGTTATTCAAATGGTTGAACAACAATATAAGTCTTTTGTCCGCATTTCTTAATTACTCATCCGTATTTACTAATGCGGATGAATGTTCCTCATCCGCATTTACTAATGCGGATGTGCATTTGTGGAAATGCTGAAGGAATTTCTTCATCCGTATCTAAAATGCGGATGAGCATTTGAGGAAATGTTGATGAAACTGTTCGTACGCATTGACTAATACGGATGTGCATTTGTGGAAATGCTGATGGAACTACTCATCCGCATTTACAAATGCGGATGTACATTTGGGAAATGCGGATGAAATTTCTTCATCCGTATTTACAAATGCGGTAGGAGGTTGTTCATCCACATTTACTAATGCGGATGAATGTTTGAGAAATGCGGATGGGTTAAGGGGCTGGGCCCCGCCCACTTTTCTCTCTCTCCTCGTCTGAAATTCATTTTCATAGGACATGCAATATATGATTGTAATCAACCACTTTCTCTAATAACTTACAACACACACAAAAGTGCACGTCCGTTTTTCCTCGATCGGTCGAAGAAGACAGTGAACAAAAATTCGTTCTAGTGTAAAAATCCTAGCAACCAGGTGTTTGTTGGAAGCTTGAGGTAGACAAGCTTGAGGCCTTCTTCTTTGGAAGCTTCCATTCACAGATTATCTTCCTCTAACCCATTCGAGAGGTAGTTTTCTAAACATCCTATGATTGTTTGTAAGCATGTTTTTCATATAACGATCCATTATGGGTTTTTAACAGATATACGAAACGGTTTATATATATTAACTGTAATAAGTTTTTCAATCCTAATTTCGTTGTGTTTTTCATTTTATATGGATAAAATGACTCTGATAAACTTGTTTAAACCCCAACTGTACTGCGTCACAATAAGTAGTTATTTACGCTGCCCTCTTATTGTACCAACAGTAGAGTTCACAACAAGTCAGCATGTGTGAGGATCGTGAACCATACTGTAGGAAATTCACAATTGATGTGAAAAACCAAAAGTTTTAATTTGGTAGAGTTCCTATTTGTTATAGCACACTAGATTAGCTTACAAATTTATGTGAATATACGTTCTAAATAAATTTTAACACTTAAAGTAAATTGACGTGTCTAAGTTCTAACTCTTATAGGTGTTTGAAAGACCGTAGGAACTTACAAAATGAGAACATCGTATTTGAAACATTTTTTTTCTTCATATATTAAATTTGGATAGAAAGTCCGCGGCTAATCATGACTGCAACATACAAGGTTCACTCGTGTAAAACCATTATCTATCCATGGTCGTAGCGTAGATTGCCTATTCCACCTCTGATGAAAGTTTTTGAATATTAATTAATATTTTGGATTGAAACCTTCTATATTCACGTAGTATCACTAATGTATATACTTTCGAATAATACAACCAAGCAAACTAATGTTAAGTAATGAAAATTTCATGTGTGACGCTCATTTAGACTAGTTTGTTTTGTTTATTTAGTTGTTGTAATTAGGACTCACGAACTAGTTTTTATCATGTTTAGACAAGATTGTATAGACTATTTAATTTGTGAATTGGTCATGGTCAAAATCATTTAATCACCGGAACCGTTATATTGAGCCAAATAAATAACTTTATTGAAGTTGGATGTAAGCGGCTATCTAAAAAGATAGTAAAAAACTTACGAACCCTCCGAAAGATGATTGGAAGTGACTAAACGTACCCTCTATATACCCAACATACTTATTTTGTGAAAGACACGTGACTGATTTAGTAGGGCACCGTCCACCAAGTGTGTAAGAGAAGGAATATTTTTAACAACATCCTAGAGGACCACAAGCCCACAAGGTGTCATCATCCTCCGTCGTTTACTTTTTGAAAGCATGTATGAAAACCACCCAGAATGACCACTATTTCATTTTGCTTTGATTTCAATTGCTTATGATTCCACTATTGTTGTTTCCTGAAATTCAACATTGTGAAACCCATTTGTCTAACCGAGGTCAACTTTCACCTAGTTATGTTGTAATTCAACGAAGGCTTATTTTGAATCCAAATTTTCATGATATTTTATGGACGAGAAATTAAAAAAGTAGATATTATTGATGAAAAGGAAAAATACCGTTAGAGAAGTGTGTTTCTACTTTTTTTGTTAACACATTCACATCTTAGATAAATTACGATAATTTGATAAAACATGCTGTGTTGCTGATTTTAGTGTTATCATGTTATGTTGGTTAATTATGATTCATTTAAGACTAAATAAGAAAATAAAATATACGTGATAATGATGAGGAGGTTTGGAGTGCATATTTAATTAAAATATCATATTGTTTCATGTTAAAACACTTGGATAGTTTAATCTAAAAATGATTACATGATTTTCTAAAATATATCTAAGCTTGCACGGAAAAGAAAATCCAGAGATGGTTTAGTGGGTGAGATACTTTATTATTATTGCTCCATAATCTAGATAGAGGATGAGGGCTATGCCGCTATGGCAATAAAATTTGAGAAAAGGCCCATTTTTATTTCATCTTCACAAGTTTTTTATAACCTAAACTAGTTATTACCTTCAGCGCTTCGCGACAGGGTTTTTAAGTTTTGCAATTTCGATTTTGGTGATAAGTTAATACCCCTTCTGAAGAATAAAAGTACTAAACATAACATATGCCTTGAAATAATAAAATATTGTTGCTAAAACCTAAAGAATTATGTAAAAGTGCTTTATATAAATGATACTTTGGCTGAGATTATAATTTGAATCATCACCTAAAGGGCAAGGCAAATGCTACAACTTATTAACAAAGACAATATGTTCTAGTATATTCAGCTGACAACATGAGCATGAAAAAAAGCCATACAATTAATCTACTATTACAAAGGGGAGACCGCAAAGAATATAAGTGTAGTGAGACTAGGATACTTACAGTGAATAGTTTGTTACCATATAACGTAAAACAAAAGCATAAAAAGCACATGTAACATCTTAGGCTGGAATTTTGTTCTGTAGTCATCCAATGGATATGCTCAAACAAATTAACATTGAAAACCCCAAATAAACCTTTATACTTTCATCGTTATTCGCTGCACCAAAGCAGTTGGAAACGATACAGTAAAATCCTTTACCATACGGTAAACAGGTAAATTATTTAGGTAACTATTCATCTAATACCGAAGGTAATAGAACAGAAATACAATCACATGCCAAAATAACAACTCAAATTTAACTTAATGAATTATGAGACTTATACCTTCATTATTCGACTTGCATTCTCCAATTATCCATTCCAACCCTGCGTAGCATTTGCACTGGAAGAGACCAAATGAATTAATCCCTCCTTTTTTAAATCTACATACCAATTGCTACAATTCATTAATATAGTGGATATATAAATAATTCATACATATAAATACTAATTGGGTCATAACAGTTGCTGTTTTCCGAGCCCAACAACCAGAATAAAACAATAGCATCACAACCATTTCACTGCACACCAAAAGGCTTTTTCTGTTTTGTCTTCCTTCTTTTTGTTCCATTTCTTTATTGTTGCTCAAAACTTCTTTATTCATTAAAAAATGGTTTATTGCAGGCATAATTCACTTCCATTCATGAGAACTTAAATATTTTTTCACAACTACTTCTTCCTATACTAAAATCCTCTATTATTGTAAATAAAGAGTGTAATAAAACTAATTCTAATGCAATAAAAACTCACGCGAATAAAATAAGTTCATAATTCTCAAGTTTATCCTCGTTTCAAACTTGTGGGTAGGGTTCTGTAATTCGAATGTTGATTGGGCGAGTCAATAAGGGGATCTTCTTTGACGATCGTTAACTGCACATAATGTTTAACACGGAACAAAATATAAAATCAAACATAAGCCTAAATATTTTAGAAGAACTAAACGAAAGATATGTGGGTTTTGAAATTTCTACTGTAAACCCAAAGTTTTTATTGTTTACATATTTCCTCTAATATCATGAAATTCAAAAAATTAGGGTTATAACTTAAAGAAACCGAATTTCTTAGCCTGTAGTTCATTAAAATTGAAGCTACAATTTTACTTGTTAAGAACAGAATGCAGCCAAGGAAAGTTTGTATATGATAGACATATTGAGTCAATGCATGTTTACTTATTCTCTTACCTCCATCATTTGCTAAGATAAAAATGAGACGTGTGATGCTTTTAGAAGATAAACAAAGTTTAGAGTTAAATTTAAGAAGAGTTAATTTCAATTTTACGCCTTAAGTTTTAATAAGAGTAATAATTTTCATCCAAAAATTTAAAAACATCAATTTCGGTCCAAAAGTTTAATCATTTGTTTCAATTTCAATCCAAAAGTTTTTTTCTTGGATTCTAGTTGAAACAATTTATAAAACTTTTGGATTGAATTGAAACAACATATGAATCCTTTGAAGGTAAATTGATGTTTTTAAATTTTTGAAAAAAAATGGTTTTTTTCATTAAACCGCAAAGAGCAAAATCGAATTTAACTCATTTAAAAAATGATGATTTTTAGTTAATTGTAGGGATGAAGATGGCGAAGTTACTGTTAATGCTCGTAAAGGTATCTTGGTAAATCTAGATTGAGGGTAATGCTTCTTTCATATGAATAGAGCCAGGTTTCGAGTTGAGGCAAAAAAAAAATATATCATTACAAATTTTCCCATTCTCTTAAAAGCATTCGAAAATCAACATAATTTTATGTTAAAACTATGGAACCAGTTTTGGGTCTTTGGTTAGTTGAGATAACATGATTATCGTGTTCAGGCTGACTTACTAATGTGTTTTATTGAACCGGTCAACCAGCTAACTTGTTGATGTATTCATTACACTCAACCAACCAAATTAAAACATATATAAATTTATTACTACTCATAACCAGTTTGGCAGGTTTACATAAATGAGTTAAAGGTGTTGTGTTTGCGTTATACTATTATTAAGTGTGTTTGAGTTAGGGTTACTTGACAAACATAAAGGGCTCGTGTTTGGGTTGAACAATTCAACCCACCCGTCAACCTCACACGATTGATACCCCTACTCAAAATAAATATATAGAGAGGATATGGAAATTGAGAAATTATAAGTACCAACATAGTATGAAGGATTTACCTGGTAGAAAGCCATTGCAAACTAAGGGGTTGTTTGACAGCATCTGAATCAGTCTTTTAATGTTTCAGATGTCTGAATGGTTCAGCACTTAATGGTTCAGACTGTTTGTTTCACGAGCAAATGTCTAAATGGTTCAAACATTTGCCTCTGAATGGTTAAGTGTTATACTAATGCTGAATGGTTAAGAGGTCTAATGCTCAATGGTTAAAACTTTTTATCTGAATTGGTCAGACATTTGCCTTTGAATAGTTAAGTGATATACAAGCTCTTAATGGTTCAGCACTTAATGGTTTAAACCTTTTATTGGTTCAGCACTTAATCATTCAGAAATTGTCAAACAGCCCTAACTACTAACCGGAATTCTTGAATTATAATTTTGGCTCAAAATTCCACGGCAAGTGTGCTACACGTGGCAAGTCTGATTTCATACTTGTGTTGAGAAAGATTTTCAAATTTAACTTAACAAGTCATAGGAAATTTTAGAATTTCGGGTTTGATTTGATCCTATAAATCACACTAAGTACTAACTAATATCAACATTCTTGATCTATGTGATATTGCTATAACATGATCATTTAAAGAAAATTGTAAATGCAAGCTTATTAAATGATGTATTGGTTAAGGTTTGTTTTTATACCTTCTGCTTTGAAATCAACAATTGCTCCAACGAGATCCAA
Organism: Flaveria sonorensis; assembly: GCA_025506505.1. Lineage (NCBI taxonomy): Eukaryota > Viridiplantae > Streptophyta > Magnoliopsida > Asterales > Asteraceae > Flaveria > Flaveria sonorensis. Next base: position 57,989,315 of record CM046440.1, on the reverse strand, counting down.
CGGTTTTGCAATCTCACAAGCATCCTCAATATGTCGCACCTACCGCCCCAATAATACCTTCGTCCTTGGTTGTTAACATAATTCATAGACTTAACAGTTTTGTTCTATCAGTGTGGATGAATCTGACGTGTCACAGTAGATCAGATCAAGATACTCTACTGAATTATTAGTAGAGAAGCCAAAATACTACTAAAATCTTGTGTCGAATTCTTTAATAGTTCTAATACTACGCTAATAGTTGAGCTGAATCAATCATCGGCGGGTCAATCTTTGAGCTCGGTCAGAGAGGCTCTGAGATTGACATTCTACTAAAAAATTATGGACATGTTCATGGCTAAACATTATTGAAGAGACGAAAGTGTTATTGAAATGACTAAGCATGTAGTATCTTGATTTGATAATAATTGTAGTATCTTGATATTACATGTTTAGACGTTTCAACGAAGCTTTCGTCCCTTCAATAATTTTTAGTTTAGAACATGCCCATGATATTTGCGTAAAAACGACAATTTTGAAGCGTCTCCATCCGAGCTCACGGATGGGTTAGCCCATGATTAATTCAGCACGACCATTAGCGTAGTTTCAGAATTGTCAAAATAATTCATAACACAATTTTCTAGAAGGATTTTAGCATCTCTATTGAAAATTCAAGCATCTTGATCTGTTTTATTGTGTCTAAGCCGGATTTATCCTTGCTGATAGAAGAAATTGTTAGGGCTATGAATGATGTTATCAATCAAGGATGAACGTTTAATTGATAGTTGACGTGACATATCGAGGACGCTTGTGAGATTGCAAAACCGTTTGCGCGTACGATGTAAAAGCAAACCTTAATTGATCCTTCTCTTAATTAGGCTTGCCTTTGACAATTTTGTTTAATGATCATGTTATATTAATATCTCAGACATTAAAAAGAAGATTGATATAAGTTAACAGTGTGTTCATATGAATAAAATAAACCGTAATTAGTGTTCTATATGAGTGTTGATGTTGGATAATTAGGATGAATCACCAAGTATGATTTTTCTCTCAGTTTGGCCTATATTAGTCTTAATTTATGAAGAATTTTGTTCAAATAATCTTGTTCTGTTAATATCACACACAATATTGTTGCTAATTCATTTTGCAGCAGTTTGAAGTATAATTCTTGTAAGATTGAAAATGAAAATCTTTTATTATACGATAAGCTGGAATCTGCCTTTCCACGTGTAGCCCACTTGCTGGTGGAATTTTGACTCGAAATTATAATTCAAGAATTCCAGCTAATAGTCGGTTTGCATCGACTCTCTTGAGGTATATCTTTCATATTTTGTTAGTATTTATCATTTTCTCAGTTTCGGTAGTATTTATTAAGATTTGTTTAGATATAGGTGTCAATCATGTGGTGTATTGTGTTTAACTATTCAACCCAAACACAACCCATTTATTTATTTATGTAATGTAACATTAGCCCTAAATCAATCACACTTAAATAGTGTAACAAAAAGGCACATGTTTAATCATTTCATGTAAACATGTCAAACACGATAATTGTTAATGGTAAATATTTTAATTGGGTTGGTTTATTGTAATAAATAGATTGATGGGTCAACTTATTCAATTAAATAGGTCAGCAAGTCAATGTGAACACAACCCATTTATTAAGACCATGCGTTAGCGATCGGGACAATTCACTCACTCTTCTTTCCAACTTTTTTCTAGAAAATTCCACCTCAACGATTATATGACAGTTTAACCTTTAAAATTTTAATTTTGCTAAACTTTCTAAACACCTAATCACATACCATTTTTTACATTAAAAAAACACAAATGCACTCCATAGAAAAACATTTTCATTTAATTATGGATTTTTCATCCAATTATCATTCTGTTAGAGTGCCGTTTGATATCTTTTGTCGGTTGTAGTCATTGCTCTGATCGAAGAAAACCAATATGTGAATGATGTACAAAATTTGCATAAGCTCAAGAGTATACAGGGAAGGTAATTGAATGAGCATTTGATGTGCCTAAGAAACAATGGTATATAATAGCCCATCTAGCATGAGCTCTCACACCAAAAGACTAAGGGGCTGTTTGATTTGCAGGTCTCGATCAGAAGGGGCTGACTGAGTAAGAGGGTGTTTCAAACCTGACCGGGTAAAGGGAAAAATATGTATGGGTCAGTGGTGTCGGACTAGGTCAGAAGCGAAATAGTGATAATCAAACACGCTGACCGGCCAAAATGTCTGACCGCGTCAGTGGGTCAGACATTTTGACCGGGTTAGATGCAAATCAAACAGCCTCTAAGAAACATGAATGTTTGTATCATACTACAGAGTATGATTGTAAAATTAAGGCAAGCCGATTTGTACCTACGAAAACGATATTGAACAAGAATATGCGTAACAAGCAATAATAACTCAAGAAATTAGTGATGTGGAAGTGAATCAAAAATCTTAAGTTAGATTTAGGAGATCATATTTCTGAGTACAAATGTAATTTTTGTTACGTTTTTAATGTAATGGTTTTTAATATTGATAAAAGTTATTTAAAAAACATAAGTTCTTATTTTTATTTAAAAAAAAGGAGTTAATATGATACAGAGTGAAGTTTAAGACACATTGGTCTACACCCTACTAATACTAATGATCTCTTGGCCTAGTAGTCAAAGGAAATGTGAGAGATTTTGTCTCTCTTAAAGGTCAAAGGTTCAAATTGACATGAGCGAATATTACTAACTTGGTGATACTAACAACTAACCACTAATCTGTCTTTCAAAAAAAAAAAAAAAAATATTGGTCTACACCCACACTCTTGATTCAGTTAAATAAACACAAAACAAAAGCCCTTTTTGAAAATCTTTATTACAAACTCAAGGCTTTTCATTCGCTTGGTTTTCTATTGAACAAGACTATCTAATCTTTTATCAAATAAAGAAAAAATATCAAAGGGTATACTGGAGTTATTTGTTAATTAACTCATTTACAAAGTAAAATCCTAATCAAAACTTATCGTGTGTTTCAAACTAAAAACAAGTAACCAAAAATCAGCAAATCAACAAAAATTCAAGAAAAATGCCTATAATGAAGCATAAAAAAACTAGGGCAGTCCAAATTATTTGACGTTCGAAACTCGCTCGAAACTCAATTGAGAAATATTCAGAAATTCGATCTTTCGACTTTGGTTCGGTTGTAAACGAGTCGAGCGGCTCAGTTTGGTTTGTAAATGAACCGAGCATGAGCAAAAGTATGTATGTTTTTATGTACGTATGTATTTATGTATGCATTATATTAATTTATTTAATATTCATAGATATACATATAAATAGAGGAAGGTTACCATACAAAGTGCAAAAAAGGTACGAAGCTTACGTAGTCAATAGTGTGTAACGTGTCTTTTGGGAGGGATAATTTCATCCGCGACATAATTACGCATATAAGGTGAATAATTACGCAAGTTATATAAATAATTACACAAGTTATATTCACAATTACGCAATTTAAAATTACTCAAGCAAGTTATATTTATAATCATGCAAGTTATATGATAATTACGTAATTTATTTTCGTAATTACGGAGTTGATAATCACGCAAGTTATACGCATATCATATGAACATTTTTCAAAAATGTTGATTTTTTAAGAAAGGTATAGCAATACTATACTCATTAAAAAGAAAAAATGCTAGATTTTATGGTGTAAATTTAAGAAAACATAATGTTATATAAAAAATTTATACTCGGTTACAAAATTGATAATTTTAAAAAAGTCAATAATCGTAGGCTATTTTCAAATATACCTCTTTAGACCCCTTCATTGGTTGATTGTTCTCATCTTGTTAATTCCATAGATCAAAGGTTGAGATTTATTCTTACATTTCGCAAAAAAACAACTTTTTGTATTCTAAATTTTTCCCATACTATTCTATGATATTTTCCGATTAAAACCGGTCTTCAAGAAGAGTAACATAACAAACGTGTGGACATAGAACAGTCTATTTCTAATATGACCTTCAAATTAAACCAATACGTTGATACGAGTGCATAGGCGCGTGGAATGGTTTGCTTGTTGAACAAAGTTAGCGTTGACTAAAAGTTGTTAGATAGTTAGTTAGTTGTTGTGGCTGGTATAAAAACTGTTAGAGCAGTGAATAAGGTGTGCAGAAATTGCTTAATTCAGAATCCATTCTTAATCAAGAGCTTCTGTGTTGGGTAGCAATGTTAACGACTGACCATTGATCAATCAATCTCAGTTACGTTGTCTATCTTCTTAATCTGATTTCCATCAGATTGTATCATACGTCCTTCAACTTCTTCACTACACACCTTCAAATAGTGGATTTATGTAAGATTCATGATCCATAACAATCAAAATTTGTTTACAAGATGGATCTGGGCAAACACTTGCCCAAGGGCAGTACTATCCCATTTATTTTACGTGGATAATTTACTTTTCAAGAGAGATTGGTTAACGTCCAACTTCATAAGGTTACTCGGATATTTCAATACCCTCTGGGAGTAAAAGATAAATTTATAAATATTAAGGTCTTTTGAGCGGGAGTAGACCGTCAAAACATTGATAAATGTGGCAGAAATCCTTCACTGTCAAAAAGGATTTTCCCATTTACATATCTGGGTTTATAAGTAGCGGCTAATATGTACTTAATCAACCATGTACAACCCGGTGGGTCCAAAGCGGTTTCTCCTTTCTGCACAACAACCCGGGTCGAACCCGGTTTCTTGTTTCTGCCAAACCCGGGACAAACCCGACCCGATCCAACCGGTTTAAAACGTTGAGATTTTTTGACCGTTTTAAAAATGTTATATGACCGTCTGGAAGCTTTTTTGACCCTTTTTTTTTCCAAATACTTTTAACCAATTTGCCCTTATATGATAGTATAAATAGGCAGTATTTGTAATGGGGTTATCATAACACTCAAACACAAAAAAATAACACTCTCATAAAGCTCTCTACTCTCTGCTTTCTAGGCTCTTATCTTTTTTGATATGGCTTCCGAATCATCCATTCCAACCGTTGCATCCTTAAGCGAAGGTACCGTTGTGAGGATTCTATCAACAACGAGAAAAAAGGATCTTTGGTGCAATTTCGATTTATGCGAAATGGCGAACGGCCAAAAAAAAAGTTCGATAAAGGCTTGTAGTATATTTTTCAAGTTAGATTCAAACACAACTTTGAGAAATCATATACAAAGATATTGCAAGTCGTTAAAAAGCACACCTGCTCAAGGCCAAACAACAATCGGAACCAATGATGGTATATGGAACTTCGACGTAAATATGGTTCGGGAATGAATGAAAAAGTTCGTAATTCAAGAAGGCTTGTTGTTCTACCACTTCGACAACCCTCGGTTGACAAGATTGGTTCAAAAAACTCTCCAACCGTGTTACACTCATGTAAGTAGCACTACCATTAGACGTGATTGTTTAAAATATTGAAAACAAAAAAATGATTTAAAAATGTTATTTGAGAATTTTGAAATCGATGTGAATTTAACTACTGACATTTGGCCGGCTCTACATGGTTATCGGAATCGTACTTTTGCGTCACTGGCCATTGACTAGATCCAAGTACATGGCAAATGATGAAACGCACAATTGCATTAGAATTATTTGGATATTCGCATACCGGTGAAAACTTATTTCAAAATTTAGATTATGTAATAAAAAAATTATAAATTCACGATGTGTTGCACATATTATTAATTTAGTTGCGCAATATGGCTTGGCGTTCGAGAAGTTGATTTCAAAACTTCTCCTAAAAATATGTTACGTGACATTTTTAAAACTAGTAGAAAAAGATATGTAAATTATAGGAAAAATTTTCATAATACGGATTCTATTTATTTAGAACCCAATTGGGATATACCGATTAGATATAATTCAACTTGAAAAATATTTCATAGTGTTTTGCGACAAAAAGAAACACTAAAAATGTTTCATCATAGTCTTGCATTGCATGGTCAGGTTGTTCTATTTCCATTTGAGGGTTGAGAATGTATTCAAGATATTACTTAATTTTTAAAGGTTTATAAAAATGCAAGTACAAGATTGCCGAGGGTTTATTATCCGATGAATGCTCTAACCCTTAATCAACTATATTTAATGATTAACAAATTAAGTGAACTTCAAGATAAAAACGACATGTTTGCAGCAATGATGATACCTATGAAATAAACTTTTAAAAATATTTTTCCGAACTACCCTCGTTTTACGTGTGCCGTCGTTTTAAACCTATATTTAAACATTGCCAGGGTGGAAACTTTAATTGACGAAACAGTTTGTGATTTGGATTTACATGATGAAAACCCATTCTTTGCAACTAATACAAAAGAACAATTAATAAAGGTCCTTGATTATAAGTAAAAGAGATGTTTAGAAGATTGTTAAGAAAGACCCCTAAGCTCTTGATGATCCAAACTTGATGTGAATGTTCTTGAACTTGAAGTAATGCCACAAGGATGTTAATGGTTGAAAGAGGTTGATTTTATGGTGATAAAATAGTGGTTATGATGGTGGGTTTGGGTGGTTCAAATAGCCGAGAGAAAGAGAGACTTGTTGGGGATGAGATGGTGGTTTTGTGTGATGTTAGCCAAAGGAAGAAGAAACAAAAATATTTATGGTGGTTTGGGGTCTTGGTTTCGGCCGAAAGGGAGACACAAGGGTGGTGTTAGGAGCTTGTAATGATTACCTAATCCTAGCCTTGTCGATGTGTTATGTAGGCTTAATGTGTGTCAAATTTAGAAAGTGTTGGGTGGAAACCTTTGGCTAGGTGTCATCTCCACATTCTAAGATATGTTGTTAGTTCCTAATTGTAATTAATTAATGGTTAGTTTGTGTAAGTATCTTAGTAATCAAGTGACTAGAACTAGTTTGGATTTAGTTTTTGTATTAACTTTCTAGTAGCTAATTTAGTTGGTTAATGTTTAATTAAGTTTTGATCTTATTTCATTACTTATTAGGTAGAAACATGTACCAATCAAATGACTAATTGTACAATCCTATGATTTGGTAACTTACATGCATGGTTTAATAACTTTACAAAATTCACAGAAGTTTACATATATGCACACGTAAATACTTTTGCATGCATGCGTGTTTACGTATCATATTCATATATGCATGCATATTTAAAATATATATACAAAACTCTTATAAAGCTAGTCAAATAATGTCACATTAGCAAATTTCAAATTATATATATATATATATATATATATATATATATATATATATTACTAACTTATTATAATTCTTGTAGTTTTAATTTGTCTATCCTTAGTTTTAGTGTTTTCACACATTTGATAAACATGTTAAAAGGAGTGGTATTATGGACTAAATGGGTGAAATTAAAGACCCGAAAGGTGGTAAAATTCTCAAAAATAATCAAATATTAAAAGTTTTAAAGTTTAAAAAGTTCCAGGCCCTAAACTAATTATTTTAGTGATAAAAATCGAATTTGGTGATTTATTGGGTTAATATGTGATTTTTATGGATTTATTTAACAAAAATAAGTCTAAACCGAGAGTTTTTCAGATAAAATTTTAAAAATAGTTTAACAAGCCTAAAACCAATTAATTTATGTTATTTCAGTAAGTTAGAACCCCCAAGATGAGAATTTGGTGGAAAGGATGGAAGAAAATGGATAAAAAGCAAACTTTAGGGTAAAAGTTGTAAATTTGAAACTTGAGGGACCAAAATGTAAATTCTGTAATTTCACCTAAATTTCGAGCAGCCTATAACTAAAAACACTTGGTAAACTTATTATCACCTTAACAAATTGATAAAAATCATAAAACTTGTCATTCATATGAGGAAAGCCTAACTTTCCTAAAAAGAAAACTTTTTAACGCAAACTCAAAGGAAAGAAGCTAGATAGGCTTGTAACCATAAAACACACCTAGTTACACCTACAATAGTCTGAGAACATATAGCTTACTACTTGTACCTTGATGTTAGGGTGTTAGGACTTGAATCTTTTTTTATGCTTGAAGAACTGTTGATTAACCCTAAGGTGAGTTTTAGTGTTATCTTTTTACTACTGTTTTGGGATGAAGCACGCTATGTTTGAACTGAAATTATTCATGTGCTATCATGTGATACTTATATGTTGTGGTTAATGTTAGAACCTGCACTTACTTGTATCACAATCATTAATTCTTATATGAACCGCTTGTTCTATATGGGTAGATCTACTTGGGGAATTCCCCACGCACAGTGCCTTCCGTCATGACCCAATGACTTAATAGGAAGGGTGCCGCACTGAGATCCTGCAAGGTCGTTTGTGTCATGTGACAGGTATTATAAGATAGTATGGTGGATCATCCAGCAGGTATGATGTACTGTTTGAGGCTCAGTTTTCCCTATGGGTTAACCGACATTAACACAAGTTTCAAAGAGGCTAGATGGGACTGAGTGCAGGGTTGATTATGACCCCACAACAATGATACTTATGTTTTTAAAATTAACTTATGGATTCTAAAGAGTCCTTTTGTTTTTAAACTTTAAGCACTTGAATTCACCAACTTTATAGTTGACCCAAACCTTTTTGAGCATGTTTCAAGTAATCATTGATGGAAGCTTGGTTTTGTTAAAGGAAAACGTATGGATGACCTAGAGTTGTGACTACCTATGACATTACTAGTTTTCGAAGCATTTTGAACAATTCGATTGCACTGTCTATTGAACTTTTAAATTTTGTATTGGGCTTTTGACTTATGTTATGGGCTAGACATTTACAGCCCGGATAAGTTATTTAATGTAATGTCATGTGATGTCTCTCCTTGTGCGCTCTTGTGATGGTTAGTTTTCGCTGCCATGTATATTGCCAGTCTGTGATGTCCTACCCTCCTTGGGCCCGGGGTGTGACATTTTACATGTTTATATGCCCGTGAGTGTTCAAAAAGCATTCTCTAAAAATGACTGCAAAAGCTTTTCCAATAGTGTAGCAGATTATTGTGTTTTGTTACAACAAAATCAAATTTAAATGATTGGAAATAAACCTTCTCATGCTTCCATTCCCATAGGACAATAGGATATAAAATAAGCTATGATAAGGAAGCTGAACTACCACTGGCATGTAATATACCAATATGTATACAAATTATATTCTTACAACATGTTGAGTATACAAACTGCTAAATCACACGTTCTACCATCATATAACATGTTGTAGACAGTCATAATATTATAAACAAGCCATATTCATTTATTTTAGTCTCCTTGATAAAACTGAATTTGTTATATTCTTGTAATAAAACCACTAGGCATCATCTATAATATGTTTTATATAATATTCAATGATCATAGAATCTGTTCAAATAAAAAATGTAACACACTATTATAAACAATACCTATAACTTGTTTAAATCATCTGAACTAGAAACCAATCAAGAGACATATTTTACTTTTAGTTATATAATATTATAATCAACAATAATGAATATCTTTAATAAGGTGACTATTCAAAGACAACTTTTAGTTTGTCTTTACACTTTAAATTATATAACATCTATGGTTACACATAAAAGAATGTAAATCTCAAATCAAGTCGATGATATAACTTATAATTTAATAATAAAATAAGAATTTTGAACTCATAACATGATAATTAGTTCATAATTAATTTGCATTTATCCTATATTATCTACTTTCAAAGTTTTCACAATTAGCGTTCAACATACCTAAACAAACAAATTCAATCCCTTTATATTATCTTTTTATATTACAATTGTTTTATTTAATATTTGTTAAACATACATAGCATGATCGTTTATTCATTTAGACATTGATAAATCAAGTTAGCATATTTTTCATATAGGTAGAAAGTGAACAAGGGTCGTAAAGATACCATACTTTTCAAATATATTATCTAAAAAAACTATACCAATTATAACGCAAGTAATTTTGATAACCCTCTTTAATGTTAATGTCATAAATAGAGATTAAGAATAATTATTCCTTTTAAGCAAATCATTTACAAATTAAAAATAATTATTTTCTTTTAAGCAAATCAATTGCAAATTAAATAAGAACTGTTTTATTTTAAGCAAATCAATTACAAATTAAATAATACATGTATAGTATATATAACAATTATTTAAAATTTAATTAATATAATAATTATCACGTTTGAAATTAGTGCATTATTTAGTATTGAAATATCAAGAAGCGTTAAAAAACATTAGTTATTAATAAATGACAATCGAAACTACCATATTTTTCTTTTCTATTTTAAGTTACTTTTCACAACAGTTATTATGAATTTAATAGGACATACATAATATGACGTAAGAGATACATAAACATTCAATATTATGGTATAATTTTATTTCTACATACACACATCAAGTCATCGTTAATAAATAATAATTTAAATTTTTAATTGTAGCATTGGTTTTTTTGAACGGCGAGAATTTTATTATGAACAAACCGAACCCTAGCAAGAAGCTAGAGACGGAGCACTCATACAAAATAAGATTTCAACAGGGAGAATTAAAATGAGAAATTACACCAAACATGCCATGCCAACTCTTTGCATTTGGCTCTATGTTTTAACCATGAAAATGACGTATAAATGACCTCCTCGACTACTTCGGAGACATTTAGAGGCTTGGATCTGAAAATGAATTCGTTTCGAGCCTTCCAGATAAACCAGATCGTGGCCAAGTTCTCCAATTGTTGCTGCTCTACAGAACTATTTGGAAGACGATTCCACTTCCAATTATAAACAACTCCGCCGTCGGCCCCGATCCTCACTCTATCTGCAACCTTGCACACTTTTTCTTTTTCTAATTTAAAAGATCCTGAAACTTTACTCTCAACGAAGAATCGTCAACCCAATTATCAAACCAGAACCAGATCGATTTACCGTTACTAATTTAACCTTTAATGAAGTTGGTTATAGATGTTTTCCTTCTCAAGCTCACCAACGATGCTTGCAATACTTTTCCACACACCTTGAATGCTCGCTTTTATTGGAATCTCTAGGTGCTTTCTTGGTTGAACATGGATAGCCATAATTACTTTCGCCCGTAACGAACCGTTTTCAATTTTTAGTCTCCATAACCATTTTGCTAGAAGGGATAAATTTGCGTCTCGAATGCTTCCTTCTCAAGCCTTACCTTTTGTGGCTTTTAACCAAGCCACTGTTTCATTAACAATAATTGGACCATCTAGAATATTTCTTCCGGATATAAACGTCGTCTGCTCCTCACTGATTACTTCTTTGATCACTTTCTTTAGTCTATTTGCCAGTATCTTTGAAATAATTTTGTTCAAACAGCCAACGAGGCTTATTGGACAATAATCAGAGATGGACATAAGATCCCCCAATTTTGGAATAAGCACAATGACTGTAGAATTACATCCGGGACTGATTTCCCCACCAGCATGAAAATACTCCAGAACATCCTTTAAATCCAATTCTATTAGGCTCCAAAATGCCTTTAAGAAATTAAAATTAAACCCGTCTGGCCCGGGCGCCTTATCCCCCCACAATCCCACACCGCATCTTTGATCTCCATGGATGAAAAAGGAGCAACTAAGGTTCACACATCATCTGGATTTAACCTTTTAAAATCCGCACTTATGAAACGAGGCCTGTTGAAATTTACTTCCGAGTACCTTAGCTTGAAATGTTTGAGTATTTCCTCCTTGATCACTCGGGGTTCTTTTTTCCACTCACCATTTATCATCAACCCATTAATTCTGGAATTTTTCTCCATAACTCACCTTTTAGGCCAGATTCCTGAGGTGCATAAACATTCATGATAAAAATCTCATTTGTACAGCCTTGAATAGAACGAGAAGTTAATAAGAAAAAATTGTCTTTTACAACATTCTTTACCAAAATGTGGAGGGATCCCGTAAAGAAACTAGACCACCAGATCTCCCAACCGCTGGAACATACTTATATGTTCAGATCCTAGAGCAGAACTTAAGGGATCTCAACTCTCTTGTGTCATCTCAGTCTACACAACACTGGACCACAGAAGTTGGAGAAACAAGTGGACAACCATCTACTGGTCCTAACACTGCTGAAGATACTATTCCTGCTGAAGATCCTATTCTTACTACAAAGCATCCTGTTGATCCTGTTGTTCAAAAAGAGACAACAGTGACTGCTGATGTTGATCGAGAGTCACCAATCACTGATATTCATATGACTACTGAGGATTAACCTGTAGTTTATACTGGAGAGGCGTTTGTGGAGCCTGAACATATGATGCCTATTCATAACCCAGTAGATGATGATGATGGTTTAGACTTGGTAGACTATGATTCAAGTGATGATGATGGTTTAGATTTGGAAACAAAGCAAGACTAACTTCAATGACTTTAAGACTGCCAAATCTAAAGTAATTGAAGATGAGTCCCGAATAGATCTAAACACAAACAAACCGATGAAGATTCGAGTGTATAGGCATCCAAGATATGCAAAGAAGATCCCTATTCACGCTCCCGTGCCAATTAATAGCTTGTCAAAGCTTAAAGGGTGGAGTTGTGAAAAGGAGACGGGTCACGCGTTAATAAAATATGAAGATAAAGAATACTGTGTCATTGACCCTGTGGATCTGCTCAAATTTGGAAAAGATGATTTGATGAAGCTGCAGGATTGTCCAATTACAGCTGATGAATCTGTTCATTTTATAGCAGCACAGTATGGTTGGATGATCACGAAGGCCTTAACCAACAAGATGTATGCTTACGGAGGCAGCTATCAAGTTGATGATGTGAATTTCTAAAAGCATTGATTTACCAAGCCTAGGGGGAGATTGTAGGGGTTGAACCTAGAGGCTTGGGAAATCAAATCAAGATGAAGAAGATCAAGCCATGCGAGAAGTCTAAGTTGCCGCGCGAAAATTGATTCTCGCGCGACAACATCAAGTCGCGCGAGAACCAGTGACTTGCGCGAGAACTTCTAGATTAGTATAAATAGAAGTTTGTAATGTAATTAGTAAGCTTTTGTCTCATTTCCTGATTTTCATCCGTAATGTTTAAATTCCGCATATTCGTTACGAGATCGATCTACGTATTGTGTTGATCCTTACATAATTTGGACTCAAGAAACGCAGTGATTGAGTTTATTATCATCAAGTTACAACGTGCACAAGTAGACTAACAGAATCTGCCAGAATTTTGAAATATTCAAGTTTACTCCAAACAAGCATCCTAACATTGACCAATGACTTCACAAGACCATGTTATCATCTAAAAGAAGTTTGGACACTCATCCAAGTGTCTTTGCACATTCATAGGCTTTAGCAAACTCAAGCCATACAATTTATACTCAAACTCTTTCCAATGATCATTACCCGACCCGATAACCTCATTAACGCAAAACGATCGACAAACTCAACCCATTTGCCCCCACATTAATCGATTTCCAGCCCCATCAACAACCCTAATCTGAAATTATATCAACCATAGTACAAAACCCATGATTTCTAACAAGGAACAAAGCAACACATGATCAAACCAAAGAACAACACACACAACACACATGAACAACCAAATGCAACCCCCAGGGTTCGACTTTTACCTTATAATCTGAAGGGGGAGAAGGAAAATCACATTGTAGAGGCTTTAGGATCAAGAGGGTGAGCGCAAGAGAATAAGAGAGGGTCGATTGGGGAAAGATGGTGATGATCGCGGCGTCGATTGGGGAAGGATGGTGATGATCGCGGCGGTTTGGTGGTGGAGAAAGGAGATCGGCCGAATGGAGAGGGAGAAGGGGGTTCACGGTCGATAAAGGGTGGGGGGGAATTAGGGTTTTGTATGGGGTGTATGCATTAGCTTGCATGTAAAGGGTCCTTCGTGGGCTTTCAGGTTGGGCCCGGTGAACATGTGATGACTACCAGTATTTAACATCAACTACCAACACTAGCCACGCTCAATATTGTTTTCCAAATTTGTTTAGTTGGTAATTACAATACAAATTATTTATTTATAATAATAATTATTATTATTTAATAATCGAAATTTGGTTAATCATAGATTAACAAAACTCATCATAATGGAGGAAGGTTAAGTTAAGGGAACGAGGTTAACCTGAAAACTAGGGTTGTCACATCATCCCCTTGTTGAAGGAATTTTCTTTCCGAAAATTAGAACATTCGTTCAACAAGAAGCACCAGATTCTACAATCTACAATGTATAGAATAGAGTTTTCTAAGCTGAGCAACTTCAGAAACAAACCAAAAAAAAAAATTCTGAAAATTTCCAGCTGTGACAGTTGTAATGGTGAACATATTAATAAGATCAACCATGTTAATAATGAATTAACAACAAGAAGTGACACATTAAGGGAGTGATTCTATAAATAAAATATGAAAATATGTTTGAAATAAAAGTACACTATTAACGTGTGTATTATACCGTGTATTAAACAAGCACGAGTAAAAGATATATGATCATAAACTAGATGTTTATGAACATGAATACTTTATTGGCATGATCGGTTAGACCATCCCGATTCAATGACGATCTGAAAGGTATTAAGGAATTGGGGATCCCTCAAACTGATAAATTGTACATGTAATGTTTGCTCTCAACGAATGTTAGTTATTTACTAACTAGAGTAGGGTGTGAATCCATAAAGATTATAAAATTGATAAAAGATATATATCATAAATAGTATGCCATTTAGTGTTTTAAATCGATGCAATGTTTAAATGATTATCAAATTCGCAGCTTGACGTTTGCGTGATATGTGACTTAGCTAATAAGATAACAAGCATATTATTCCAAAATAACATATTAACTTTGATAATACAAGATTAATCTCAAGTTAATAACGATTATCTAAATAAATGGTGAATATCATATGTTCATTCACAAATGACTTTTGTTGAGACGAGTGATGAATGTCCAATTAATAGCAAAGCCAATAATTACGAGAGCAAAAGTTTATGCTTGTGTTTGGGACCATTACTTACATATGAAAATAGTAATTCATATCAGGCCTATATGTTGGTGTACTTCTCCCAATTACAATTGGTTTTTGGTCAAGAACCACATATATACCATCTAAGGTTGTTATGTTGTGTAATATATTATATAAATGTTTTATCACAACGCACAAAGATGGTATTTCAAATGAGGCTGTGAATGCATGTTGAGTATGAATAACTTTCTATAATTACGTAACTCGAGCCATTAACGAGAGATTTGCTTACGACTCAGTTTATTAGTTTTCTTATTAAAGAATCATCATTCCCAACATGAGGGGGAGATATAAGGTAGTTGTGGAATGAAATAAGCTTAAATGAATTATCAACATCTCATTTTGATCCATAAACTAAGCAGCGTGAACTAGAAGTTCAACGGATAATTCATTTGAAAGATTTGTGAATTGATTACCAGACATATTTACTAACCTTAAAAGGGTGACTAAGTCACATGTATCAACTGCCAATGCTCCAATTAAAATAAGTCCTAGAAGGACAACCACGTATTAGTAATAAGTTTAAGACATGTTTAAATCATGATAAACTAGTCGATTCCAGAAATAAAAGTCCTCAAAAATTGGAGCAAGCAATGAATATAGTTAAGTCGAGGTAACAGTCAAAACGTCCCTTGAAATTAGATTAGACATGACGGTTCTCAAAAAACCTCAGGTACTTTCAAAAAAGAGATTTCAACAATTATATCATGTCTAGAATGTGTGGAATCCAAATAAAATCAACGTCTATGATAATTTTGTATATAATAACACTTGAAATGATAAAATGAAAATGATCAAGAAATAAGATCTGTTTATGAATGAAAATAATTGGCCAAAATGGAAAGACGTAAATTGGCAGAGTTAAAACTCTCTATACAATACAAAGGTATTGGATTTGTTATCCATATATATGAAGTTGAAAAATATGTTGGATAAAAGTGAAGTCTTTATGCGAAAGAGTTATGTGAAATAATACAAGAAATAAAGCAAAATTGAATTGTGTATACTTGAAACTTATTAATACATATATAGATTTGAATATGTTATTATGATTATATGTATACATTGTTAGAGTTGTGTATACTTGAAACTTCTCATGAGTTTTCTAAAATAGTTGAATCCTTAAAATGTGATTAATGAAAATTTTGATAAAACTAAAATTTTGTATTGAGTTATAAGTTAAACATCATTAAGATGTAATCCTTATACAAAAACAAACAATCATATTTTATGATTATTATATATTGATAAGAAAAGAATTTGTACAATATGAATCCTAGAAATGAAACAAATAGTGATGAAGTGTTTGCATATGATGTAGAAATTAACTTGAAAAATAAAGAAGTTATATATTAAAACTTCTGAAAGGTGCTTGAATGGAATCAATTCTATAGCGGTTTGTAAATGCTTGAAGCAATAAGTCCAATGTCCTATAATCTACTCATTGCTTATCTCAAAAAAGAAAGATGAATGCAATTGCTTCATATGTCTTTATTAAGGCATCAACATCAA
This sequence comes from Flaveria sonorensis, assembly GCA_025506505.1. Taxonomy (NCBI): domain Eukaryota; kingdom Viridiplantae; phylum Streptophyta; class Magnoliopsida; order Asterales; family Asteraceae; genus Flaveria; species Flaveria sonorensis. The sequence goes on along the minus strand of CM046440.1, from coordinate 57,972,861 downwards.
GTTTACAAATATTATAAGATATGTTGATGCATTTGATCTCATGAAGAGATAAAAAAGTTCAAATTATTAAGAACGAATTTGAAATAAAAGATGATATTTATATAGAAGAGATGTTGAAACATTTAATATAATTCGGTTATCAATATGCTTCGACTAAAATAATTAATCATGACGAATATGTATAATTGATTCAGTTTATATCTTTAATCATCTCTTATAAAAGGTATGATATTATATATTATGTTAGCAATTAATTCATTATGTTATGGGTTAGTTTGTTTCCAGAAAGGGTAGAACTAGTATTTGAATACCATTAAGGTATGGAATATATGAGATTATACTTTACTAACCCATCGAAACAAGTTTAGTTGGTTTTTATATGCAGGGAGCGTAAAACAACAAGATCGTGGATCTTATGGTATTAATTACGAGATGAGTCAATTCAAGTCTTACATTAAGATAATTTATCATTGCTCTGCATAAGGAATTGTCATTGAAACATTAAACAACAAATTGTTAACTACAAAAATCTTACAGAAATTTCGTTCAAGTTCAAAACCCATCAATTAATGTCATATATATCATGGGGAGTAATACTCGCTGCACTTTTTTTATTAGCTATAGTTTTGTTCCACTGTGTTTTCCTAGCAAGGTTTTTAACGAGGCAGCATCTCTAAGCGTATTGACAACCAAGGATGAGTGTTATAAATATTTTTCAATATGGTTATCAATACTACTTTATAACTTATGAATTCATTATGTTTGTATTAATATTATAGCCTTATAAATAGTGGTTTTTGTACTTGATATATGATCTCAATATAAAAGAGTTCCTCTACTTTTCATATTCTTTTCTTTCTATGATCATATTGTCCCTATGTTTATATATCTCATATATTAGTTGCTAGTAGGTCGTTGTTTCACAACAATGCATTTGATTTAGCTACAAAAGTTAAATTATTATTTTATCATTCTCATTAATTTTTTTATAGTATATTAATTTTCTTATAACTTTTAAATTATAAATGTTTTTCTAAATTCCGAATACACCGTTACGATGTGGTTATTTTTATCTACATTCTGGCGTAAGTTTCAATCATCAATCCGGGTAAAATATAATATATTATTAAATTTTTTACAACAAGGTAATGTTTTTGGAAATTCCAAGAATACTGTTGCAACGTTATTATCTCTACGTACATTTCGATATGATTTTTATTTGAAACTAACATTCGCAACATGCGGGCAAAACCCGTTGTCGAAGTAAAATATACTTTTAGTTTTTTTCCAAAGATCATAATTGTTATCTATATTCCCAAGATATTGTTATGATGTGATTTTCGATATACACTTTATTTGAGCCGCGTAACGCGAGTGCAAAACTATAGTTTTGATATAAATGAGAGTGAATTAACTAGAGAAGGCACAGTCGGCAAGTTGGGTGCCATGTCGGAAAGGGTAGTTATCTAGTACAGGTTCTTGGTCCAACTCATAAACATTATTTCATCCACTTTTATTTCATAAATAGTGTTTTTTATTTATTTCATAAATAGTTAATGGCTTAAGATTGAACGTAGTGGTATCCTAGGGGCCTTCAATATTACTGGTCTAGACACAAATGAGACGTTAAAGACACTACATTCTAGTTAAAGAGTGCTTCAAACTTATGTTTAGCTAAGCCCTTAACGGACGTTAAAAGGGGTGAGTGAATTTATTTTTTTTGCACTTTTGATAATTTTTAACTACAATAGGCTTTAAAACCACTACACTTACTTTAAAAGGATTTTAATAAATTCATATTTGCTTAGATGATATTTTAATTAAATAAACTATTACACATTATGTTATCGCAAAAGTAACAGTAAGATTTTTGTACGTTTCAACCCTTTAAAGTGGAAACGGATCCATAAATGGCCTCCTGGCTGCCCAGCAATCAATCCAAAAACCAATCTTGGAACCTTTCTTTAATGACATGTATTGGGGCTTTAAGTAATGATAAGTAGTAGATAGTAGAGGACTAGAGGTGCACAAATCGGGTTTCATTTTTTTCAAACCGTGTTGGGTTCAACCCGGATCGGATTATGGTCAAAGAAAACAAACCAGGTTTTACCGGGTCGGGTCCAACTTGGTTTCAAGTAATGTAGAACCCTACCCGATGGACCTAGGTGGGGTACGTTGGGTCCCGAACCGGGTTGGGTTAAAACAAAATTTATATGCTTAAATACACTACCCAAAAATATACCGTATACCAATACATATTTTTTTCAATAATAACTTAAAGTTAAACAACTAATACAACAATGTTACAAATAATATCTAATATCAATGTTTTCAGAACTGGATCGGACAGAGAACCGGTCATCTTACTGGTTCACTGTTTTAACCGGTCGGACCGGATTTACGAACTGGCAACATTAAAATTAGTATAAATATAAAAAACACAAGTCCATATTACTTGGTTCAAAATAATTATCTAATTTATTAAGTACTTGCTCCATATAATTACTATATTACTCGATCCACATTTTAGTCCATGTTATTTGTTCCATTCATGATTCATTGGAATAGCCCATTTGCCAGCCCGAATTCAAAACCCTACAATATTTCATTCTTCCCTGGATAAATATGCAAAAGGACAGTCGCATGGGGAACACAAGCATTTGCACATGCACCTACTCTTTTTTTTTCTTTCACTTCTATCATCTTCATTCAGATTCAATCATCTTTGTTTAAACACTTGCATTTGATCTTTGAATCACTCTTCTACTGTACATGTTCCCTACATCATAGATCAAGAAGTTGCGATTGTTGAAGTTCTCACAACATCAATCGTTTTTCACTTGTTTGATGCTAGATCTCTGATGGCTTTCAACTAAGAACTCATCAAAGGGATATTCAAAGGAGAGATGAGTTGCTTCTAGTTACAAACACCGAGCCAACCGGCACACCGGTTTTTCGGTTTGACCGGCAACTCGCGACCAACCAGCCGGTTTTCTTAACATAAAACGAATCAGGGTGGATCGGACCACCGGAGTTACCGAATCCCAGTTGAACCGTCGGACTGGCCGGTCCGATCCGAACTTGAAAACATTGTCTAATATGATTTATCAATTAGTATTTTGTAACTTCAAAAGTGATAATTAACTTGATCATTATATTTGTATAATGTTATGGCCCTATAAATAATGGTTTTTTGTGCTTGATATTTATCTCAATGTAAATATTGTTTTCATTCTCTTATTCTCTCTATGATCCTATATTTTATAATCATTTATTCTTATATTTATGTAATTTGTCAATGAGTTGATATTAGGTCGATGTTTCACGGCACGTTATTAGCATTGAGTTGCTATTTAAAGTTGGAGCCAGCATATTATAATTAGGTAAAAGTCTTTGTTTTTGTTTTGTTTCATTCAAATAAAAATTCATATTGTCATTCATACAATCTTGGATTATATTTAGATTTATTATCATTTTACTATTTTGATTCTCTCATATTGTAATTCGGGTTATGTTGAGAATTATATTTATTGTTTTAGTAAATTATTAGAAATACCTTACTGGACAAAGAATATATATATATATATATATATATATATATATATATATATATATATATATATATATATATTTCAAAGGCTTAAGAAGGAGTTCAACATTTCGTTTATAGCTATGCAGGAATCGCAAATTCAGGAGGCATCCACTATTGATTTCAAAGGATTTTGGGGCAAAGTGGCGCTCTCATCCTTCTCGATCAATTGCCTCTGCAACTCATCTATTATTTGTGTCTTTTCTAACATTTCTTTCTCAAAATTACGTACACGTTCATCAAGTGTGATACGTGTAGGTGAACTAGTCGAAGTACTAGCTAGCACCTTGTCTATGCTCAAGAGGAATGTTGATGAAATCTTCCATACAAATGGTTTCCTCATTCACTTGTTCTTTAGGAGGTGTGCTCAACACATCAGCAGTAGTAGTAGGCATATCAGATGGAGTCTCAGTTGGTGTAACCTCACTTACTGTGACTGGAGTCTCAGAAACAAGTATATCTTCCTCAATTGGCTCAGTGGTCACAGGGGTCCGACGTTTTCTTAACACGCATCGTCCTCTACCCCTACCATGAGGACTGTCCCCAGTTCTTCTTGCCATCCTCTTCTTCCTTCCTCTAGTGACTAGTGTTTCTACAGGAATAAAATCTGCATCGCGATCCTCAGCAGTACGTTTTGCTAGTGTTTCACGTACTCTGGGACGTTCCTGCAGTACATATGGCACATTTCTGATTTGATCGCTGTCGATCTCACTCCCAGAACTGAACCACGAGTCTATCTCTACATCTATATCAGTACCTCTAGCACCCTGAGAACTCTCAGGTGCTTCTTGAGCAGACTGTGTGGAAGTACCAGCTTTATCATCTCTTTGAGTCTCAGTCTCTTGTGGCTGCGCCTCTGCTTGAAAACCCTCAACAAATCTCCCAAGCTTAGCAAAATGGGATCCATCCCAAGCATTCCCTCTTGCTCCCATCAAATAGGTGAATATGTCTTTCTTCATTACCATGACTACATAGGTAGATGAATCAGACATAGCTAACTCAGGATGAGCAGCATTCACTATCAACTGGACAAATCTGGGGTACATGATAAACTTCTTCCCCACTGTAGCTATAACATTATTTTGTATTTCTGCAAACATATCCTTGGATATGCTGTATAGAAGATTATTAAATAAGAGATATCAGCAGGGATCCGAAAACAACACTTAGACTATCCATGTCTGCCTTCAAATTACTTAGGCAATGGATTACAACGTGAAACAGATACTTCTAAAATGGTGGCAAATACATCTTCTCCAGGGAAGGATATCTGTGACTATAACCCATCCTGACCAAAAGTCTTTGGCTACTTCATCGTCTATCTTAACAGGTGCATTTGGTTGATCTTTTAATAAGAGCACAATGTTAATTACTTCTGCAGTGATTACTACCCTCTTCCCCTTTACTGTGGCAGATATACACGGTTCACCATCCTGATCAATCTCATTAACAGCAGTCTCTCAAAACTGATTTATAACTTCTGTGAAAATAGTGGGATTTGTTGTGATAGCGTAATGAATCCGGGATGACTTCAAACCATCAATAAGTGATCTAAACAAAGCCTTATCATCCGATACATCTCCAAGAAATGCCATTGCATTATGGTTTTTATTAAAAACCAATGGTAGAGCCATCTGAAACATAGAACAATTTGATAAGTACAAAATATTTCAAACTTAGAACAAAAATTAACACTTAGAAAATTTTTTGAAAAAATGAACTTCTCGCGCGAAAACATCAACTACTAGCGCGAAGACTTTGAGTTTTAGTTTTAACTTTTCGCGTGACAAGCTATGTTTTCGCATGAACCTGGCTTTGACTGAAAGTCAACTTTTCGCGCGACAAGTTAATTTCATGCTATGAGTTTTGTGGGAGTTTGAAAGTTCTCGCGTCTGTTCATCTTCAACTTACTTTTCGCATGCGAAAAGTCTGTGCGATTTCAGAATTTCAATTGTTCAATTTTAGGGTGTTTCAACCATTAAAACTTGATCATTAGATGTCGCCTAAGTCATTTTAAAGGTTTAACATGTTTAATTTGTCTAATTTATCATGTATTCGTCATATGAACTTTCGGTCAAGTAACAAACACATTCAAATCTAAACGAAATCATCTATATACCTTGTAAATCACTAAAAAATCACAATGTGAAGTCAGTGGACATTATAATCACGGTTAAACTGGTTTTAACACTTAAAATTTTGAGAGCGAAAATATGAAAGTTGTCGTGCGAATAGTGTGACTTTTCGCTCAACTGTTGTATTTATAGTACTCTGACTTCTAGCGCGAGAAGTCAAAGTTCTCGCATACTGAGACTTTTCGCATCAGTTGAACCTTTCGCATTTGTTTTGAACTTTTCGCATGAGACAAGTTCAATTTTCACTTTTTAGAAGTTCTCAACTTTTTATTTTTCAAATTTTCAAAAATTTAATTATACTTTAAGCCATTTGATTTGTTATGAAAATGATTATGTTTAACTAAGTGTTTACAATTTTTCTAACACTCTTAATTTTGTAAAAGATATAAAATTGAAACAAATAGAAAAACATATGCAAACAAATATTATTGACTAATTATTTACTTAACTATTTTTGATAAATTTTGAAGTACAGGATCATATTTCTTAAAAATCGATCATTATCATCATCCAGCTTTATTATAAATGAAAGTGTTTATGTTGATTATCAATATATAGTGTCCAGTTTAAACTTAGACTTCAAGTTTACTTAGACACATAAGCTGTGATATTTATCATGTTTTGATTAAATTATGTCTTCAGTGTGTCCCACAATCAAAAATCCTATAGAACCTTATCCAACTTCAAGATACTTTTGAGATTTCAAGTCACCCAAATTTGACTTAAACCTTTCACTTCTGATCAACATTTTCAGAATGATTTTTCTAATATAATATCTAAGATGAGCATAACTAGCCTGAGAATATTTCTGAACACAGAATATTAACAAGTTTTAGGACTTATTAACAGCCAGTCGGACTTATGTTTTTACCCTCGCAAGACGTCTAGGACTTACATGCCAAGTCGGACTTACATGCCCCATCTTTTGATTTTACCTCCCGTGTCAGAACATATTATCAAAAAAAATATTTATCATATAGTATGTATGTCTATGACATATCTTTTATTAATATGTTCATTGGCATCTTTTATTCCTATATGGCCTTTTGGCTTCTTTTTGCTACTTTTGTTTGATTTTCTCTTTTGTATTTTGTTTTCATTTATATATCTATTTTTGTATTTTGATTTTTACATATATATACAATATCTGGAAGAAACTGAATCAGAAAATAACTGGCTTGAGTATGACCAGACTATAACTCTTAGTCTATTTTAGCATGGAATCAGAGTTACCACAAAACCTTGATAAGTTATCCACTTCTGTCATAGATATTTACTTTCAGTGCATCACAGAACATAGTGATTTTCATTCTTAATTGTCCAGCCTATCAACATATCAAACATAATCCAAGTCAGTTTTTTGTAAGCCTTAAGATGCAAAAATTAAAATCAAGAAATATACTATCATTTTCTGTATAATCTTGAAAATTTAATTTCTTAATTTTTTGTAAACCAAATCTTTCTGTACTTTTCTTCAAACTATTTACTCCCCCTAAGAACAAAATCTTTTTTAAGTATTTTCATATTTTCTCCCCCTAAAATTGTGATTGTCTAAACAAAAATAACAATTTTAACCAACAATAAAGAAAAAGAAAATATTTTTGAAAAGGGTGTAAGAATAAGTGTTAACCAAAGTTAATCATTCTCAAAGATTTAATTAAACAATCAAATCTGGAATGATCAAACGCCTTAGTAAACAAATCAGAAATGTTGTCATCCGTGGAAATTGATTCCAAATAGATAACTTTGCGTTCAAAGCAGTCACGAATGAAATACATGCGAATGTCAATGTGTTTTGTCTTTGAATGCTGAATTGGATTCTTCACAATGTTTAAAACTGCAGTATTATCACAAAAGATTTTAGTATCATAAATGTTTAGGCCATAATCAAGGAGTTGTTGTTGAATCCAAACGATTTGTGAACAACAACTCGATGCAGCCACATATTCAGCCTCTGCAGTGGATGTGGATATTGTCTGTTGTTTCTTGCATTGTCATAAAATCAACCTATTGCCAACAAATTGACAACCGCCAGTAGTAGATTTCCTATCCAAGTTACATCCTGCATAATCACTGTCAGTATAAGCAAATAAATTGAAATCAGAATTTTTAGGATACCAAAGGCCGAGTGTTGGTTGACCCTTGAGATACTTAAAAATCCTCTTGACAGCTTTCATGTGAGATTTCTTTGGATTACTTTGATAACATGCATGGTGACAAACAGGAAACATGATGTCCGGTCTGCTTGTAGTGAGATACATTAGAGAGCCGATCATTGATCGATACATATGCTGATCAACATCTTCTCCCGTGAGATCTGGAGTCAAAGTATGACGAAAAGACATAGGAGTAGGAGCTGTCTTGGAGTCTTGGAATTTGTATTTTGTCTAGGATACTGTGAATATACTTTTCTTGATGTATCAGTATTCCCTTATCATCTTGTTTAACTTGAATGCCCAAAAAAATGATATTTCTCCAAGAGAACTCATCTCAAATTTCTTCTTCATGACTTCTTCAAATTCCTTGCACAAATCATCCTTTTTATAAAATAAGAATTTTTTTTAAATCATCAAACTTCTTTAGAAATATATAATATTTTAAAATTGGTTTTTTAAAATAAGTTTTGGACCAACATCTATTTGGAAAAAAAACTCGATTTAGTTGCTTCTTATTTAATGGCCGATAAAATATATTATTGATACTAGCTTTAAAACACATATTACATCGGTTGAATAATTAAAAAGTTTAAATCATAAATTTGTATATACTTGTAATTATTGAAATTGATTATTATATAGAAAAGACTGATAAAATGAAAATTTCTTATGAATATTAGAAGAAACAACTATAAAATGATAATACCTATAATTTTATAGTTGTTGTTTCTAATGTTCAAAAATATGTGAAATCTAAATCTTTGATCTGAAATGTCAATTTGATCAATTCTTTTTCGTTATTCGCAGTGATATTTTCTATATTAAAAAAAGAAAAGTGACGCCAATCGCATTTATAATACAAACGAAAAGCAAAAGAAGTTAGTGTACTATATATTTTGGTGTCACTAAAGCACTATTATAAATTTTATTTCATATTATAAAATTTTTGATACTTGAGATTAAGACTTGCAACAAACCTATACTTTCATAACCACACAGAGCACAATCCGAAATGGATTGGAAAGTGATAAATTTAAGTCATACATGTAACAAGACAAGTCGTTGTACTTTTTATAAAGTGGCGGTGTAATATATAGCGTTGGCTTTTTAATAATCAAGAAATTTTTCTCCACCAAAATCTTTCAAACCTAAAAACCATTTGTTCAACACACTAGCTTTGACATCTATTTATAAACTTGACAGGAATGAATTTTTAATATACATTTTACTTTTCAAGTAATATAATTTGTGATGATAAAAGAAGTTACTTAAATTTTAAATATACTTGCTCGTCAAGTAAAATCATTTCAATGAAGAACGTTTTTGCAGGATCTTTAAACATCCACTGCCTTCACAACCTAATTATCTAAACTTTAAGGGTATAATCGTCTTTTGAAAAATCTTATTCACTTGGCAAATAAATCTCGGGTGATTCCATAGATATATATTGAATGAACAAAAAATTTAAACAAGTAATATGTTGCTACACTTAAGGTTGCATACAAAAATTAATATCTATAGGCAAGCAATGTCAATAATCCATTAACTTAGTCAAAAAAATGTTCATATGCATGGTAATTAACCTATTTTAATTGGAAAAGGCTTACAAAAGGGCGGTACGTTTACAAAATAATTTATGGTTTTTGTAACATAAATTGAAATTAGATTTTATGTTTGACAATATTCGTGTGTATATGATTTGTAACATATGTGACATGTTACAACAATTGAAACCAAAGGAATTATAAAGTTTTTTTTGAAGAAAAAGTACTTTGCTCTCTTTCAATATCTTGTAATATTAAGTCAAAATAATCAATGTTGTAGTGTTTGACAAATCAGATCTTAGAAGTTTTGTTATTATGAAATGTATAATGAGAAACCAAGATACACTTTGAGGACTTTTGTGTAAAAAAACATCCGTTACTATCAGGTCCGTTAATCCGTGGATGTGTGTGTAAATGGTGGGTGTGTGTGTGAAAACACCACACACACACACACACACACATATATATATATATATATATATATATATATATATATATATATATATGCCGTGTGTGTGTGAATGTGTTAAGTGTGTGTCTTTGGTGTGTGTGTTATAAGTGTGCGTGAGTGTGTATCCAGAGTGTGTGTGTGTATGATCCATGAGTGGGTGTGTGTGTGTATGATCCATGAGTGGGTGTGTGTGTGAGTTGGTGATGTGTGTTTGTGACATATAAATTATTGTGAGTATTTTGTAGTGTGTGAATCATGTGTGTGCGTGCAGAATGTGTGTTTGGTGTGTAAGAGTGTGTGTGTAAGGTTGTGTGTGTGTGTTTTGTTTGTGATTAATATAATTATTATTATTATTATTATTATTATTATTATTATTATTATTATTATTATTATTATTATTATTATTATTATTATCACTATTATTAATAATATTATTACTATTATCATTATTTTTATATAACATGTTAGGATGTATAAATGTTATATATATATATATATATATATACATATATATATATATATATATATATATATATATATATATATATATGTGTGTGTGTGTGTGTGTGTGTGATGATATATGTACGGTGGCCGTATTATAAAAAGTGTATGACGTGTGTGTCTAATAATTAAAGTTATACATACATACATACATATATATATATATATATACATACATACATATATATATATATATATATATATATATATATATAAATTCATACATGTTTCTATTTACTAAATAAATAATTAATGTATGCATATTTTTGTGTGCGTGCCGCGCAACGAACCCCATCTGACCCAAACCAACCGAGTGTATCTTTTCTCCTTAGACACATTTTGAGTTTTTAAGTTATAATTAATTATAGGTGTTTGATCGTTCGTTGCTCTCATCCTTTGAAGCTTTTGTTCATCTTATTTCACCTCATTTCAAGGTGAGTTTCACGGCCCCGTTTTTATTTCAACTATTTATAAAACTTAGGGGGAAAAGTATGCTCACTCTTTTTATGCTGTAAACTCATTTATATTTTGAGACTATTGTGTTTACTGTTGGTAAGTTGATATCTAGTACATACATGAGTTGTCTGTGTGGTTCTTTATTCACAACTACTTAACTCCGGTGTTGAAGCCGACTGACAGGTATTGATAGTACTATTGGGCTGACACCCCCACCCTTGTTTGTTAGTATACTAGTTGGGACTGATAGTGGTCACGGACGGGCCCTAGGGTGAATATGTTCTGACAAGATCTGTATGTACGTCATAGACTTAGTTGTGATGATCATTATTACATGTGATATTGCTTGCTTATAACTGTATGCATGTATGTTCTACCAAACTATTACACAGCATCAAGTTTTATTTATTATTTAAACTTGCGAACTCACCAACAATATGTTGACCTTTTGAGCATATCTTTTCAGGTAAAAACCATCGAGTATAGCTTGGGATGTTGCCTTAGTGACGACCTTAACAAATGCATTTTAAACTTATTTGGGTGTATTGACAATTATGCTTTGGTTTATCTTTGTTAATCATGTTTATGTTTACTTGCTCCCAGGTTGTGAGATTTAAATTTTATTTTAAATATTTGATTATGTTATGTCGTGGAATTGACTAACTGCGACACAAGTCTCCGTTTGTTTCGGGTGACGTCATGACACATTGGTTTTTCTCATTTAATGCAACTCTATTAATGAGGAATGTGCTATGACGATCCCGTCCGTTACATCCTTGTGTTTCCGCTATAAGCAGGGGTGTGACATAACATAATCATCATCATCTCGAATTGCTTCACCCTTTGTTGCTACTATTCCATTCTTTTCAACCTCAATTCGATCTTCAAATAGGTAAATTGAAATCACACACATACTCGTTTGTATATGGGGTATCAAAGGCCCAATGTTAGTTTTATTAACATAATCAAATTAATGTTCAACTGGAAGCCAATTGATTATAGGGTTCTTAAGGATCTGGGGATTCGAATGGTTATTGGTTTTATTAGTTTATATTCAAACATATTAGGTTTTGAGCTTTGGCTCGATGGTTTAATAAATCAGATTACATAGGGGAGACCCGAGTTCGACAACGGGAACTCCCATGTCCATTTTAAACAAATTTTTATATAATTTTTAATTCAGAAAATTGTAAGGCATAATTTAATTCAAATAAAAATTATTTTTGTTAATTAATATTAACATGGAACATTTTTTGAAAATTTCAATATATATATATAATATATATAAATCACATTTTTAATTAATTTTATAATTTTTATAAGTTATAAATAATATAAAGTTTATTTACAAGTTTTAAAAATTATACAAATTATTCAAAATTAAACTTATATTATTTTCAATTTTATTTTTATAGACTTACTTCAAATACAATTTGATTAAATAATTAATTATCAAATTAATTATTTTGATCAAAGTTATTTAAATAATTAATTTTATTAAAATTAATTATTTATATACCTTATAATTCAAACTTTATATTTTTAATCGTTATCAATTAAATATTCTTTTATTCTATTTCCTTCATTATTAATTATTATCTTCAAAATTCAATTAATTTCAAATAATAATATAATTTTACTATTTAAAATCTATTTGTTAAACCCTAACCCCAATAGACTTAGCATTTAAATCATTATTATTCTAACATAGGACATCATTCTTAGGTTAACCATGAGGAAAACAATTGGTGTCTAATCTAACACATTAGTATTCAAATCACATCTATCAAGTGAGTGTTCATAGTCTATTTTCGTGTGCTTTATTTTTCTGGAAAAATCATGTGGTTCACATTCAATCATTGGTATTCATTATTATTATATTTCAAAATTCAATTCATAACATGTTATATTATTACTTGCAATTATGTGTTCATAGTTAGATAAAGTTAATGATAATACAATCATTAATTCATACAACCATAGTAATAATGATAGATCTATTGGTTTGACAAACTCTACCCGTATGATTATTTGAGTGGTGATTGGAACCGGATTCATACATTCTATCACAAGGCTTTGTCTACGAACTGAGTCAATTCAGTCATTAGGTTTGATTGTATTTGGTTTGTCTTTTATATTACACTATTACATTATAAGTTTTTACATTGCAAGTGAATTAAATTGTTTCAATAATTTTAATATATATATATATATATATATATATATATATATATATATATGTGTGTGTGTGTGGTGTGTGTGTGTGTGTGTGTGTGTGTGTGTGTGTGTGTGTATGAAAAACGTTTGTATACTCTTCAGTTAATTTATTAACTAACTCGTTACTTTTTCATATGATTTAGGTAATGCAGATTAGTGGACTTGTATATGTACATTTAGATCTTGGACTTTGTCAAATTAAAGACAAAATTTCATTATGTTTACTTGAGTTTTTATTTGATTATAATGTATTGTTTGATTAGTATTATTCAATGAAAATAATATTTAAAATTATTTCAACGCATTTATTACCGTGTGCTATGAGCAGTCGATTCACTTTCCTCCGCCTAGATGATTCCGCCATCCGTTGAAGTGTGACAACCGCTTTCGCCGGGGGTGTGATATATAGGTTAAAGGTACAAGTTAAGAAAAGATCAATAAAATCTTATTTGCATTAAAATCATGGTTGCAGAACTCGTTAGGCGCTGCTAGGTCGGTCTACTAGAAGTTGCGAGTGCTCAGCTTAGGCGGGGAGTACTCGAACATGGTAAATTATAATGAAATTAATTTCCAGGAAATCATAAATATTTCAAATATCGTAAGCCTACTAATATTCCTAAAAAATACATGAATATCAAATAAATCAAAAGGATACATGTTCACATACTAAAATATTTCAACAAGTAATATCTATTTTTTAATATTATAGACATGAAAATCATTTAATTCTTATCTTTTAATGTATCTCCATGAAAAACAATAAAATCCAACAAAAATTGGTGAAAAAGAACGGAAATCAGTGAAAACGACGAAAATTTGACTTGGTCGAGATGGGCCGAGTTGGGTCGTGTTAGATCGAGTTTGACTGATTCCGAGTAATGTTGACTGAGTTAATAAATTTGCCTCGGCACCTTGCCAAGTATCGAGTACTCAGCTGCCTAGGTCGAGTTTTACAACACCTGTTAAAATTTATAAGTTGTTCATTCAAGCTTACATCTAAATTTCATTAAAAAGACACTGATAACAATGAAAACAACATATATATTCATATAATTAATACATGATCATGCATTATAGAAGGCATTTGATTGATAAAAAGTGAAATATACTTAACTTATAGTAGAACATGAAGAGGATAAATTATATTGAAGGGGGATCCAATTGGTAAATGCGCAAAAGTAGTGTGAAGAGAATAAAATATTATAAGGTTAATTATAAAATATTTATAATCAATTTTAGGAATTAATATTAATGATATATTTAGTTTCATTTATTAAATTTATTGCATAGTTTAATAAGATAAGAAAAAACTACATTTTACAAAGAATGAGTTATATTTCACAGATATACATCAAGACTTGTAATATAAAATTACAATAAAATAAGAAACTATTGGATCGGATGGTGTTATATTAACAAGAACTTCTCCTTTTATCAGTAGCTAACGAATACGAAAGGATTCTAAGTTAACCACTTACTAACAAACACAAATACTTCGAGTAAGGTAAATACACAAGTTGTTATTTTAAAGTATTCACTATATTAATCGTTTGAGTACAAATGATACAATCAGCATATAAACCAAGTGGTTTGAAAAACTTACCTCTATTATACAAGTGTGAGGATATTATAGTATAAAATCTAAACAATAAGAATAATTATTCTATGTTCAAAATATACAGCAAGACAGACAATCGACACATCAAAGTTAGGCAGCTTTAGTACTATGTTGTCTTCAAAAGGTAGAACACAGGAGCCGTCGGTACAGCTAGTCTTGTCTTGTGTGGTAGTTGATCAGCAACTCATGGAGTTTAGTGCTGATCAGCAGCAATCGATCGACAGCTCTTCAGTAGAATGTTGATTGGTAGTTGCTCAGCATATGCTGATCAGCAGACATTCAACATATGTGATTCGGCAGATTGTTCAGCACTTGGAAGAATTCGGCAGTTAGTAGCCAGTGCTAAATGTCTGAGTTTTTGGTAGCTTCATCCTTTTCATAGATCAACAAATTCCCCCTTGGATGATGCTATAAAAACTTAGTCTTCATCCTTCTAGCATTCTGATTAGCATTAACTCATACATGTATCCTTTTTTATCTCTTAGGGGGTTGTCAAGAGGTAGATTCACCAAATCCTTCATGTTGTGCCAAGATAGTCTGAAAAGATCACACTCTTTGACTTTAACTTTGCCGGCACCAGCATAGGTTAAGCTGAAGGTGTTGGTCAAGGAATTGTAACTCTAACGCGTAATTAGGTCATGAATGCTTAGGGGACTCGCATGTAGACCTTCTTCTTCATCCCTTTACTCAGCCTTGTTTCTAAATTTCATTTTCAGAATAGCCGCCATGGATTGTACTTGTCTGGCATGCCTTCATATTCTGAGGTTAACTTGTGCATCCTCTTTAGGTCTTTAAGGCTAAGCTTCAGAACCTCCAGCTCAGATAGAATGAAAGATTTTGACTTGTTCTTTCTTTCTATGAAGAAGCTCTCAGCTTTCAAATCATAATCCTATTTGATGATTGTTGTATCATTATCTTCTGATTCTTCTTTCTTCACATATTTGAGAGTTCTTTTTATTTTGGATGGTCTAAGACATATCTGATTCTATCAGCAACATTGGTGATTATCGCTTTATCTGTTAAATCATTAGATTGACTTTGAGAAGGAGATTCAGCTATTTCAGAAGCTTGTTGGACTAATGGAGAATCATGCTCAGTAGCTTAAGCAGGTGGAGAAGTAGTAGGAGGTGATTGTGGTTGGTTGTTGGGTTCGATAGATGGGATGGTTTCAGCAGCTTCAAACTCTAGTTTCTTCTGGATCCTTATCAATACTTTTTTCACCTTTCTCACCTCAGAATCATTACTCAGATTCCTTAGTCTTAGCCTGGTCAAATCAGCTATCTCAAACTGGTTGAAGCATACCAGTGGTTCCTTGAGTAAGACATTTTACCAGCTGCTGATGTCGTTATGAAGTAAGTATTTTTCTTTTGATCATATTCTCACTCCACTATGAGATCATATGCTGATAGTGGAGTTTTAAAAATCTCTTCACCAACATCAGATTTGACTAAGGTCGGTACTTTATGCAGTAGCACCTTGGATTTATCATTCTTACATCCAAAGATGTTGAAGTATTTAGCAATTTACTCCAGAATATCAAGGGGCAGCTCAAGTACTTTATTTCATGATCATAGTACATGATCTCTCCATTGCTCTCTTAACAACAATTTTTTTCATCTGAGCAAGATACCTAGCAGCTAACACCTTTGTTCCTTTGAGTATCTTCTCCTATACTTCCGGATCAACAATCCTTGCTTTTACAACTTTCTCTAGTGCTATATTCTTCTTTGCAAGGATTGAGGAGATGGGCTGACTATCGTAAGAGGTTGTTGAGTCGGGGATTCTAAAGGCTAAGTTGGCATATGGGAAGACTTTTAAGTCACAGTCTTTGTTTTGGCATGTTGTCTTTCCCATTGTTCTCTGGCTTCTTCAAACTTTGGGAGCTCTCTAGCTATAACATCTTGTTTGATTCCTCTGATATTCAGATCAGGAATTGACATACTCATTGGTCCTACTTGTCTACTAGAAAAACCATAATACTTAAGGAACATCTTTATTTGTTGCTTGTTGGCTCTTTTTTTCTTGTTTCTTCTCTGATTCAGGCCTCTTTCTTCTAGCTAAATCAATTGTTTTCTCCATCTCGGCATGAGTTGTAGCTATCAATTTGGATTTTATCTCAGAAGCGCTCCATTCCATGACCTCGTCAAAATTGAATCCTTTCAACTCAAGTTGAGCTGCTAGGAGACATTTTTCTTGATCCTTCTTTTCTTTCTTCACAGTGAAGGTCATGGGTTTGGATTCGGCATTTATAGTTGCTGAAGCCTGTTGAGTGGTTGTAATTTGGGTGCTTACCATAGATGGCCGGGATGACTTAGATGGCTCCTTTTTGATAACTTTGGCTTTTGTTTTAGGAGGAGCTTTATATGTTTTACTTGGTTCACCACTACGATTGAATTCCTTTGTTGCAGTTCTTGCAGTTCTCGATTCCTTTGCACTTTTGATGAATGCAATGATATTCTTCTTAATAGAAGATTCTTGAGCTCTGCCTGCCTTAAGTTCTACAACTTCTTTTTCAACCTTGCATAGGAACAACTCCACCTTTTTAGTTATAAGAAATCTGGCCTTTGATTTTTGTGACTTAACTTCAATCTCCTCTTTAGCAGTCATATGTCTCTTACCTTTGTCAGTGGTAGAGATTTTAGTAAGTCTGACTGCCGAAGGTCTAATGGCTACACCTGATGTCTCACCAGCTGACTTGGGATCATCGAAAGTTGTCTGAGCTCTCTCAACATCCTTAGTGACTTCTGGGCCATCAGTTTCCTCATTCACCTCAGAGTTAACTGGGTTTCAGTTTCCACCTCCGGTTGACCAAATATCACATCAGTTAATTTGCTTGGGTCTTTCCTATGGTGCTCCTAGACGGACCATCATTAGTTACCTCAACAGACTTGTGTCCTTGTCCTTAGACATTCTAGATGAACATCAAATGAAAGAACATTAGATACCAAAAGTTGTTGTACATATTCGAGCGATTAAGTATGGTTATCAATGTTAACAAATGACCTTCCCATCTGGCAATTAAAGTGATCCAAAGCATAGTTAAGTCATCATCATATTGTCCTCCTATAAGGATTACACCCATTACATATTCTAACATACAACCTAGATTTATTCATTCCATAACACATCATACAATCAGATTGAATAAAAGTCTGTTTGAATACATAATCCTCCCATCTCATGTTCTAATCAGTTTAGACCATGTGGTGTTTCCTTCTCTTGAACCTCGAGTTTACTCGATACCCTATGGTTGTCATCTAGGCGAACACTTGTCGATCATCAAAACTGTCTGTGGCATGGTGGTGCTTAGACGATCTAGTGCCAAAAGAATTCGAGACCGTTCTAGATTTGAAGGGTAGGAAGGATAGGGTGTTGTAGCTGGTAGTGATGGTAGGGCGGCGCGTACAACCATGGTGAAGAATATGAAGGATTACTTTATGATGAATAACTGATTGGGGGTGGCTGATAAACAACAGATGGAGGTGGGTACATCGGCGACGACTACTAAATAGGTGTCAGTTGATACGAATAAGAAGACCACTAGTACTTGTAGTGACTGCGCCTCATAGCCTCGCATAACTCGGCCTTCTCTTGCCACCTATATCACTCGTAGTCGTGGTAGAAGTCGAGGCGTTATTAACCATCATGTGGCTGTTGTCCATGCTCGGCCCGAGGTTGCAAACCACTTGCTCGTGCCTGCGTATCGTCATCATTTAAGTCCATCAGAATCGACTCATCTAGATTGTTAGGAGCATGATGCCCTTCTGTCTCAACCTCTCCATCACTAGTCTCCTCATCGTCGTTATCCCCTCCGGTCGCAATAGGATCGTTATGACTAGCTTCCTACTCGGGCTCCTCTCTTTCCGATAC
Source organism: Flaveria sonorensis (assembly GCA_025506505.1). Classification (NCBI taxonomy): domain Eukaryota; kingdom Viridiplantae; phylum Streptophyta; class Magnoliopsida; order Asterales; family Asteraceae; genus Flaveria; species Flaveria sonorensis. The sequence goes on along the minus strand of CM046440.1, from coordinate 57,954,324 downwards.
GCTGGGCGGTATGCTATAGGTATGTCTTCAGGTATTCTGAAGACACTCAAATCAGCCATATATGGACTTCTTGGCCGTCTCACGAGTTCCCAGCCTCTTCACCATCTTTTCCATCATACTCATCACTAGAGAGGGCACTTCTTTGACCTCGAAGCCGAAGGCTGTATAGTATAGTAACCTGACTTATCAGGTTCAGCAAAGTATCGTTCTATGCTCACGCTCTGTTACCTTCGTTCCATAAATGACGATTTGGTCGAAGATGACTTACTCCGTCCGAAGAACCCTCTAAAGAATAAGCTTTTCTTGTTATCTAGCATGTCCTGTAAATCACCGATCCTCGTTAGTACTTAATAATCTTTAATATCAATGCGATGCTCATGTTCATGTAGAGATAACTTGACAACCACATTGTTCAGGTGTGTTTGTCTCACTGTCGCAGGTCTTCACACTGACAATATTGGTATTGAGCCTTTCTAGTTAAAGTTGAAGGATCTACTTGATCCTAAACGCGTGACCTATTCTATCGTCTTAACATCAATATTCATCAGAAGTCTTAATCATTGAAGACCCTAAAATATAGATTGAACTAAAACTTATTAATGCTTACATGAACACACATCCATTGCATTTAAATTACAAAACTTGTATCAATACATTGCAAAAGCATGTTTAATCCAGTCTTGATCTTCTACATGAAGGTTTTATTCAAACTTAACCCGCTAAGTCACCTTCACCTACATACTGCCTTCCAGCACGACCTGTACCTGCATCACGAGCTAAAGAATGTCAACAACAATATTGTTGGTGAGTCATAACCAATGACTCTAAAACTATTAAACAATCATGTCAAAGTGTGCAAGTAAATATCAACAAATCAAATCTATGTAGAAGTCACCGCAACCATTATCAGTTTTGACCACATATGTGACACTCCAGGCTTTATTATATAACAATAAGAGGGCATGTTAAAGGCACAACGGCCAACCAAATCTCACGCCATCAATATAGCTCACCCCGATCCACAATCTCCATTGTGACTACAAGCTAATTCTAGTTCTAGTCCTAACCATAGATCACCGCTATGGCTTCAGGCAATCATTTGAAGTTGTGTGTTATTTTTGTGTTTGCTTTGTATACTATATGCATACTTTTCTACATACAAGAAAAAAAAAAAAAAACTTTTCTACACAAATAAGAGTAAATTCAAAGTATATCTAAAATATACGATACAACCATGTTATTTTTTAAAGGTTATGTATTGTTGTATTGGAATTAACATTATTAAACCACAATGTAAATTAAACAAATTATCTACTGTTGTAAAATAGATTTATACTATCACATAACCTATTACCTATCATTACAGTTAAGTAAAGTATAATGTAATAGTTGTATAAACAGATTCCTAATTTGCTACTTTTACAGTAGTTGCAAAAGTAAATTCGTCCCACTAATGATTTTTTTTGCTAGGACTATAAATGAAAGTAGAAAGAAGTTGGTTACTGAACATGTCTTTTGTAATTAGAACATGGTACCATGATCTAAAAAAGCTTTTACAAAACTAGAAAGGAAGTTCCAAATATACCCTTGTGATCCCTATTAATTGGTATTTATTTTGTAATAATATACCATTGATCTATTGAGGCCTTCATCTATTAATCTGGATATTAAAAAAAAAAAAAAAAAAGTGGCTAGAAATGGATTCTTTTGACATGTTCAGTTGATATAGGAAACATTACTTTTGACATCCCATGGTCTGATCACTTCCTTTGGCTTCGAGATAGGGCAACTGCAACAAGACCAAGAGCCCCAAGACCAACAGCTGTAATATCAATACTTATACTCATCACTCTACCTACATACAATACAACAAAACATAACACTCACCATAATACCAAATACTAACTCATTTCAAGAATTTGTACTTACACTTTATAAGATGACCTTCAACTAATTTGTTGAGAGTTATTATCGCCTCGCACTTTGGATCAGTCTGTGAAATTAATGAATCACTCACTATTCTATACACGCAAAGAAAACTCAAATACAAGAACCCGATGTGGAGCCTTTTTTCTTGCACTTCTATGATTTCTTGGAAATAGGCAGTTATTGACCTTAGCAAACAGATTAAAGAATACAAGTTTCATAATAATAGGATACCTCCAAGATGCTTTAAGGAGAAGCCTTACTCTTCTCGTACTTTCCCATTCGATAGTATCCAACCGCGAGTAGATAGATTTCAAGTCTTCAATGTAAGGGATCTCTGCTACGCTTTAATGAAGCTACAGACCAAGTAAAATAAATTTAAATGATAAAAAGGTCTTAATAAAGGTGAAAAAAACTAAAAATTACTCGAAACTCTTTAATTAAACGTTAAGCAAACTGACCTTCCATCATGGTTATGCCACGTTGGACATCTATAAGTTCTTTCGAATGAACAAAAGTCGATGTTTTGCGGAGAAAATCCATATTGTTCATTGAATTAGAAGCTTCTTTAGCCAAGTCATCAGGCATGTGCAAGTAATACTGTAATTGAGTTATAAATGTAAGCAAAATTCATAGTAATCTTCAAGGCTGTTGCAACACATCTTTGATTATATATACATAGATTAACATGAATTATCATCCATATGTTCAGTTATATGTACATAGATCAATCTATATTATCTCCATATAATGGGTTCCTATTTGATCAGTCATTTCTATAATAATTTGCCAAGATGTTTTACTTCCAACTCAACTCATATTAGTTGCAACCCAATGCCGAATTGGTCAGTGGCATTACTTACGCATGATCTCCAAAATCATCATTATACCAGTTATAAACGTTAATTTCAAAGGGATTAATGAATTAAGTAGTATACTTACAGGAACACGATCGCGGTCAACCCAAGGAATATCGTCGGGGCTAGGGCCAGTTAAGAAGGTGACTATCCTATCGAAAAACTTTCTGATCTTTGCATACATTGTGTTGTTTGCAACAGGGTGAGCTCAACCTATTTGGAGGCATACGCCGAAACAAAACTTTCAGTCCCTTTTCTGAATGCTTTTATTTATACCATCTTTTGTGTTTGTTATACTTTTTATTTTCTTTGTTCCTTTAAGAATGACAAATTCCTACTTCTGATTTGGATTTGAAATGCCCAGCAAATAATAGATTAACAAAATTTTTAGATCGAATAATCAATTATCCAATGTTGCAAAAATCACCACCTGGCACTGAATAAGCCACCCATCGATTCAGTTTCGGTTAATCACCCCATAATCGGTCAAATGTCAAGATCGACTAAAAATAAGGAAAGACAGGTCAAAATTGAAAATGTATATATAAATATTTGAAATATATTGTTGTGCGTGTATATAAATTCGAAAATTACATATAAATTCCAATCCTATTAATCCTGATTAGGTATCCTACAGCCTGGTTATCATAATTAATAAAATCAAGTGATCAACTATCAAGATATAAACAATTACTATTAGAGCAAAAATAACCAAGCAATAAGCAAATAAAGCACTAAATAACCAAGCATAATTAACAATATCTCTAAGGAATAACAAAAATAATCAATTAATTATTCTAATTGACTTAATATGACAATATAGTTTAGTAAAGTTTTGTGAATCAGAGAGGGAGTTTTAATCATGATATTTTAATTAATTAACCAGTGTTAAGTAGGTAAATAAAACAATTATTATTTGTGAACCATAAATCGACCATCAGGAATATATTTCGTCTGGGGAAAACTAATCTAACAGTGGTATTTCAAAAAGAACCTGGGCAAAGGGTAAAAGAAAATGAAAGCTATAACAAATTCGTCAAACACTTAAAAGACTATAGGATCGTACCTTGTGGATTTTATAAACTGCTTTAGACCGATTCTAATAGGCAATAGCCGATTCCACTATTCCAGTACAACAAAATTGATCATGAACTATTGAATCTAGGCGAACAATTATGATCGGGAATAGCGATGAGTTGAAAATCTTCAGGGTAATGATCGATGAAATAGATTGGCGTTTGATTGCTTGTGGTTCGTTATTGTTTGCCATATTTAGTTTTAGCGTAATGGTATTCTCAGTTTGAATTTTCAGTTTTAGACGGTACCATCGAACTAAATTATTCAGGATGCGTTAAAATAGTAAAATGAACCAATCCATTTATAAATCATCTTATGTTTTTAACCAAATCAATTCCTGATTCAATAAACAAATGACTAGCACATCATGCAATAATTTTAGGATGGGTAAATTTTAATTTAAATGCAATATATATTAATAAAAATATAGATAATAGTAAACACATTAAAATGGCATGTGTGTTAGGTTGCTAGAAAAATTAGCGTTAACAAGTACGTGAAAAAGATAAAGAAGTAAAAATATATTATTGGTGCTTACATAAAACACGCTACCATTGTGTTTAAATTACGATATGTGTATCAATACACTGCCCCGGGAGGTTCAATCCAGTCTTGGTATTCTACATGAAGATTATAATCAAACTTAGCCTATTAAGTTGCCCTAACCTAGCTAGTGCCTACTAGCATCACCTGAACCTTCATCACGAGCTAAAGCTCGTCAACAACAATATTGTTGGTGAGTCACAACCAATGCCTCGAGAACACTGGACAATCATGACAAAGTGTGCAAGTAAATATCAACAAATCGAATATATACCTGTGACATCCGGTAATTTTCAGGTTAACTACGTTAACAAAATTGCGTTATTTCTATCGAGTCATGCATACACGCCATGCAATCACACACAAGTTGTTGTTGAACATTGGTGACTTTACAAATAATTAATATTGATTTAAACAATATTAATCTAATTAATAATTATGTGATTATTATGTGATTATGTGAAATCAACGTGTTACATGTTATTTTTCAGATTTAGGTGTTAGTGTATTTTTATGAGAGTTATATAATATTAGGGATTATATGGAATGATTAATATTTTATTTAATAGTTTATGAAACTCAAAGTTTTAAGAAGAATGATTCATAAACATTCAAGGGTAGATTTTATAAATTATAAAATTAAGAGGTTTTTATGTCAGATTTGAAAAATATATTAAAAAACCATAATTCCTATTCCTCCCCTAGTCACGGCCGAACCCCCTCTCCCTTTGCGAAATCGATCTCCACACACACACTAAACCCATCATGTTTGCTTGATGCAATCCGTACAATGCGTTAAGGAGTCTTGGTTGTGATCAACTACACGAACTAGGTAAGAATTATCATCAAAATTCCATCTTTTTCATGAATTTTGACTATGAACAAACCCTAGTTCATCCATTCAATCCAAAACTTGTAATTGATTAAATTGAATGTTGTAGTCAGGTTAGATTGATGCTATTGTTGATAGGTTTCGTGGATTATGCAAGAAAATCATGGTTTTAACTTGTAGTTTATTACTTACCCAAAGAGAAAATTTTAGTGATATGTGAATAAATATACATGTTAATAATGCATATCTTTACCCATCTTAACTGTTTTTGGTTACAAAGTCATCTTTATCTATACTTAATTATGATTAATTTAGATTTTGTAGTTTTTTTCAAAAGAAAAATACAAGAAATGCATGAAGATTTTGGAAGTTTAGAGACTGTTATGGTCATGACTGATTTTGTCAGGACCATAACATGCATCAGGTCCCTTTTTCCTATGCATTATGGTCAATATTGATTCTGTCATGGCCATAACACGCACATTTTTCTTCTTCATTTTGGGAGAGACGTTTTTGGAAGATAAAACCCTAGTTTTTCTTCATCTTTGTGGTGGCTTTGAAGGAAGTTTCTCAAAAGTTCAAGAGAGGTTAAAGATCAAGCATTCCAAAGGAAGATTCAAGTTAACATAACCCACCTCTACTCATCTTTGGTTTGAAAATCTCTAGATCTATCATGTTTTCTTTCATTATCATGAGTTTGGTTGTGGTATTTATAAGCCTTATGGGCTAAACACTCTTTATCACTTAGATTAGATGAAGCTTAGCATACTTTGACTTATTACTTGTAACTTTTGGTAATGATTAGGTTAATGTTTATTTTAAGGCTATGAATGTTCTTCGATGGTTGTGTATATTTGTTAAACTTGATTAAATGATGAATCTTGTGGGTGTTATAGTCACATATTGTTGGAAAACTTTGTGTATTAGAACATCTATTCATGAAATACATACATTAGTGTGTGGTTTATGGCATTTTACTAGGAATGGTAAATGATTATTGATTATTTGGTCAAGTTGAACAAGTGTGCATCCAAATACATATGTTTGTGAAAACCATTGTGTTTGTTATGAATTTCTCTTAACATTATGTATGTGTAACCATATATAATGCACATAATTATGATTCATGTATTCATGTTAGGACATTCATAAATTGAAAAATTTACATAGCTATTGTTACATTACGTGAATTAAGGTGGTTGCCATGTGTACATCGTGTTAACTTTCCAAAGATTTGTGGGTTTGGTATCCTTGACGGGAGTCCTAACCATCTTTAATTTTAGCCTAATTATATCATTAGTTCTTCATGGCATAATTTTAGGTGGCTATTATGTGTTTATAGTTCTAGCTTTCCGATGGTTATATAATTAGATAACCTTGACAGGAGTCTAGTTTACATCCATGTTTCATGTGTAAAAAGTGATCTCACCATAGGTTCATATATGTTGTCAATGTTTTACTAAGCGGATTCGAAGTCTAAGTGATATTCTCCTTTGATTGATTATCTTCATTTTCGTTAACTCTCTTCAATTAGTTTAATTGTTAGTTAAATTAATTAATCATACTTTTCACAAATCATCTTTTATCGTTTAGATAATAACAAAGGTTTAGTATCAGGAGCTCTTATGTCCATGGATCGATACTTGATTCTTACCAAAAGATATACTACTATCCGATAGGTACACTTGCCTATTGTGTGTGTAGTTAGTCATATGGTGAAAATTATTTTTATAAATTTAAAGCTTAATTGTGTAAAATCCATTATTAAAATATTTATATATATCAAAACACACATCATTTAGCTTTTCAAAAACTTTGAATTTTGATATCTAGTAATGTTTGTGGTGTTATGATGGTGATTATAGATTAGATGAATCATATAATTGATGACTTATTGGTTAGTTTGATGAAATATGGATTATTACATCCTCTTAATGAGGAAACTTTGTAAATATGATTATTGAAGTTCAATAGTTTGAGTATGCATGGAATGATAGGATCATGCTAGAATGATTTTTGATAATGACAATATGTGTTTGCTGTGCTAAATGTGTTTGATGCATAAGTTAGATCATATTGTTAGAAACTTGAATTTGATGAATTTGGAAAATTCGATGTTTGAGTGTACATGTATGCTAGATGATAATGTGGTGTTGTATTGACCGGGATAATGTTGGTAACTAGCGTAATCGTAATCTCAATTTTGAATTTTCAGTTTTAGACGGTACCATCCAACCAGATTATTGACTATGTGTTAGAATAGTAAAATAAAATCATCTATATATAAATCACTTATGTTTTCAACCAAATCAATTCCTCATTCAATAAAACAATGACTAGCACGTCATGAAATAATTTTCGGATGGGTTAATTTAAATGCAATTTATATTAATAAAAAACATATATAATAGTAAAACACTTTAAAATGACATTCGCGTTACGTCGCTAGAAAAATTAGCTTTAACAAGTACGTGAAAAAAATAAAGACCTAAATGTATATTATATTTTACTTTACTCGGTTGTAAATAAAATTTATAATAACAAAGCGAAGGGATTTCAAATGTTTGGTTGATACAGGAAACTCTATTTTTGACATCACATGGTTTGATCGCTTCCTTAGGCTTTGAGATAGGACAATTGCAAAAAGACCAACAACCATAAGACCAACGGCTGTAGTATCAATACTTTTACTTATTATTCCATACGTCACACTCTAATCCAGGGGCGTGACTTGTTGTATTGTCATCACAACTATATTCAGTAGAAGTCTTAATCATTCACACCCTAGTCTAGGGGCGTGACCTGTTACAAAAAACACGCATCCATTGTGTATAAATTACAAAATATGTATCAATACACTACAGGCAGGTCCAATCCAGTCTTGATAATCTACGTGAAAATTTTGGGTCTTAAGAATATGTTGTGCTTTAGAGTTGTATATATATTATTCTTATGGACTTGTAAAACTCTTAAATTTAAAAGATTTGAGTAACAGACAACTTTCTAGTTTCCATATGCTTATTAATATAGTATAGATAATATATAGTTAATGACTTTTTGCAAGTGCTTAGTTTGTTGTAACAAGCAGCCAAATGCTTCTCACTTCTCAGTAAGAGCAACACCAATAGCGTTGGCAATACCCTGACCATTGACCAAGAGGACCTGATAATAATAAATAATATTTTAAATACAAAAACATTCATCAATATTTTAGTGTTTATGCATACAAATGGTGACTTCAACACCAGGAGTTTCAAAGTTCTCGGATGGCCATGAGTTTTGCTTCCCCATTGATGGAATTGCTTTAACTCTTCCTCCTACAATACATATCATAGAGTATTATTACAACTAAAGTGCCAATATATCAGCAAATCAACTATGCTCAACTATCACAAATAGACAGCATGTTGACTTAAAGAACTGATTCATAGATCAATTAATCAATCACCAAGTTGCAAAGATCCAGCAAAATGAGGAACTTTATTATCCTTAAATCATGGTCAATCCTCTCATATTGGTCACAAAATTATGTTACTACATACATGCTATCTAGCACAAAGTGCCTAAGGCAATATACATCCCAAACAAACCACATTCACCGGGGCATTTCATCCAACACATGATAGACACAAAAGATAAAACACAATAACAATGAACATACTGATTTGGGCCCAAAAAGATGTTAATTTGTTGTAGATCCAATAACCCTAAGCACCAATTGACAATGGAAAACCACAATCACAGTCAATTACGATCACAATCAATTCCAAACCACAATCAGCACATGGCAGGAAGAAGAGTCAAGAAAAAAGAAATAAAAGGAGCCAAACACATCACAAAGTCATACACGCAAAGCCACAGCCAAAGGAACCTAAATCACATCTTTACCTGACTTTATGACGTCCGACGATAGTGGTATCCAATGGGTATTCGAATTGGTGCAGGCGACTATATATACATGTGGGGTTGGGATTGGAATAGGGCAGGGGGTTGTTTGAATGGGGGTGTTCAATCATCATTCAACCACCAACTGAAGGGTGGGAGGTGCATGGGCGAAGCTCTTAGTGTAAATTTTTTCATATATAACGAGTTCGTCCCCCCTAAAATAAATTAATCCCCCCCTATAAAGATATTACAGAACCGGGGAAGGGGGTCAATGCAATAGTTTCACGATGTTTGGAGAGACTTAGAACACTTAGCAGATCAAATAGGAAACCAGCTTAAAGATGAAACAAAGAACACAAGTAAAAAACAGAACAAGAACACAATAATATGGTTTTTAAAAATGTTGTATATTACTCTCAAGTTTTTTTACAAAGTGTTACAAAGCTTAATTCTAATGACAAGTACTTGAGATACTTTATACTACATCTTACAGCCGATCATACTTTGAAGGTCAGCTGGAAACACTAATCTAGACAACAAAATTAATGTAGAGTCAAAAGGCAGATTGCTTTTTGACCGGTGACTATGACACGCCATAGCTTAAATCCTAATATATTACAAAAAGAATATAAGTATAAGAGTAGAAAGTTACTGACTCTAAGACCATATCCAACAGTTGATAAAAGTATGGATTTTTCACCAACTTGTATAGGTTGGTGAGTCTTTAGAGATGGTAGTGAAAAGTGATTCAGTTTTTGTCTAATTTAAGTTAGAGAAAGCATGTCTTCTCTGTCTTCAGAAAAAATCAATCCCTTAGCTTTGGAAGACTTTGTCTTGAAGCTTCGAAAGACTTCATCTTTGGTTTCGGAAGAAATGGCCCTTTAACTTCGGAAGATTTGATACTTAGTACTGTTTCATTGAGTTGTATCAAATCTTTGAAGTAACTTCCTTATACTTCACATGTGCATGCTGAGAGCTCTTTGATTGCATCAGCCTCTAAGTGTGATCCTTACAGATATCCAAGCTTCTCCACTGGGGAGGTGGTCACCGAGAGGCATGAACAGAAGGAAGGGGGAGAGGACTAGAAAAGGTAGAGAGTAGAGTGCAAGGGAATAAAAGTAAAAGTAAAAGTTGAGAGTGTTAGCAACCAAATTGATAGTATGGATTATTATCGGATAATAGATAATAGTTTGGATTATTAAAATCTAATTTGCCTATATTTATATATGTAATTCTTCATTGTCAATGACTACAGTCACCATTAGTGACTTTCTAGATTGGACACCAAAGTTTATTAATATACATAAAGAACCCTCCACGCGCCGACTAAGATTGGTCCACGTCAGCATGTACAAACAAGCTAGCACAAGGTACATGTCATGCATTTTTGGGGAGATCGTTTGTTCAGATGTTCAAAACGTACCCTCTCGCCTTAGTTGCTTAAAACAATTCCGACTTGACGAATCATGAAAAGATCCATTGGTCTAAGAGTTTGAATGAACACCGGCTTCCCTATCGGTCGGTATATATGACTTGCAACTTCAAGCAGCGTTTTTCGAAGCTTGCAACTTCGATCCAAGCGTTGAAATTCGGATGCGGATCTCAACAACAACAAATTAAGATCCAGGGAAGGGAGGAATGTCGAGATACACCCGTTCGAGAGGGAAGAAAGGGATGAGTTATAGTGTGATTGAACAACAGCAAAAGAGACGGATCTCACCGATGCAGGTGAGAGGTTGTTCCGATTGCTATAAATGACGATGAGCCCTAATCAGATATCACAGTGGTGAGAGGATATGGTTGGATTCTTTTTTATGATGGTGGTGAACGGCAGTTATCCGAAAAAAAAGTTAGTGGTGTTAATTAGGTGTAGTTAAAAGGATTCAAATATCAATTTTTATGAAATCTTTAAATGCAAATGAAAAAATTTAAACTTTTGAACTTAAAGGATAATATTTGTGAAACCACATGGATGAATAAAACCTTAACTCTATATTAAAAAAAATAAAATTTATTTTCAGTTTTAATGTTTTTTTGTAACGAACCCATGTTTTACAACTTTTAAATTTTTAAAAATAAATAAGAAGAAATTTATTGAGGTTATCTTATATTTTGGGTGTTTAATTGTTTATCTAGTAAAAAAACTAAGTGTTTTTAACTGATTATAGACTAACCATTTCAGTTAATAACCTAATTGGTTACATACACTAGGTTTTACCAATCCTTTAAACCGGCGTGGGAAAATACCGGTTTGGTCACGAGTTGACTTAACCAATTCGGTTATTACCTAAACCAGCTTTTTTGCTTTAACCGATGTGAAGCGTCTAAATAGTGGTTAGAATAAACCTTTGTCATTATATATATTATTAATTACTAATTTGTTATGCTTAATGGGTTGTACTATGTACTTAATAGGTTGTACTTTTTTGTCTCTTTTAGTTCTTAACTTTTTTCTATCTTGATTCAATACTTTCATATTTTTACAATTTGACTCCAATATTTTTTTATTACTTTTAATTTTATTCTTCTATACTTTTCATATTTCACAATTTTTTGTTTTTACGGTTCGGTTTAAATTTGCCGAGTTAACTCACCGCAACGTGCGTGTGTGGTTTAACGTTTTTACCCTTATTTTTTCCCCGTTTAACGGCCCCGTCGCAATGCGCTGGTTCTAAATCGATTTACTTATTGTTTTATATGTTTTACGTTCTGCCTACACGATTCAACATTTTAACACCTACTTTTCGTTCGTTTATATTTCTTTTGTTAATACGAGTTTTTTTTATGTTAGTGGTAAATGGCAATGATGTGTCATTAATGCTACTTGACACAATTTTACGTCCCACGTTGCAACGCATAGGGCTTAATTCTAGGTAATATATAATTATGAACTAAAGGAATTATTTTATATGTTTGCTTTAAAATTCCTAATTATTTGGTTGTACTTTAAGATAATAGCTATTTGTTAAGGTGTATACTTTTAGATGCTTGTGGAAAACGTAAATTTGACCTTCTAGATATCAATATACCACAATAAGAATCATGATTCACGACTTGTACGGTTATAAAACTGGCACAATCAATAAGGTTGAACTTATGGTCACGATTAGAGGTGGCAAAATGAGCGGGTTGGATTGGATTGATTGTTAGGTTAGGATGGGTTTGGGTCAGTATAGGTTTGGTTAGGATGGGTCATTTTAAAAAAAAGGTCAGGACGGGTTCGGGTCACGACAGGTCCGGGTCAGGACGGGTCATTTAAAAAAAAGGGTTAGAAACTTTAAATTTAACTTTAAACTTTTGATTAGCCTCAACTGGATTAGAAACAAATTATTCATCTTCCATTTCTTCATAGGTCTAATGACTTGTTCATCTGAATCACCACTTACAGATTTCATAACCAAAATATCAATCTTTCAACCAACTTTCCCTTCTGATCGAGAATTTGCAGTTGATTACGGGGGCATAGGTCATTTCACGAAGACGATGATACGATTTCGTCATCTGGCTCGTGTATCCCACACAACTTCATTTCAACAGGTTAAAGTTTTGATTAGAGATTTAAAGCTGCCGATTGGAGGATAAACATACATTTTGATCACTTGCATGAACTACACTTCATAATCATCATAACTACTTCATTCCCGATTACATAATAACAATAAGTGTTTATGTAAGATCACCAATCTCACCCTAACTGATGAACTACCCATCAAATGAAATAGTTCACAAGTAATTTGTTAATATAATTTTCATTCAAACAGCTTGATAACAATCAATTAAAAAGAACATACAGATCAAAAACTTGATTCAAATCAGAGCTGCCAATTGGATCCGGGGTCGCAACTAATCTCCGAGAACTAAACAAATTAGATTGACCCAAAACGATCATCAACAAGAACAACAATACAATCACCGAACCATTTTTGCCCATTCCACCTCAAATCGAACAATTGGATCCGGGGTCGCAACTAAAAAATCGAAACAATTGGTAGATCGTTTGGCAGTTCATAAAAAAATGGGCAGGTTTGAGGCTTTCAAGTCTCGCTGCGGTGATTAGAAGGGGACGAAGAGGACCTGCTCTTTTCTAGGGTTGAACCCATCCTAACCCGTTGACCATATTGACTAATTTAAAATCAACTCATCTTGACCACATTAAAAATACATATAAACCCAAAACAACCCATAGTTTTATTTCTTCAGCCCAAATCAACCCAAATCAACCCAAATCAAACCAGTTGGGTCAAGATTGTCAGGTATAGTCACGATATTAAGAACCAAACAGAATGTAGTGGCATCATCATATGAAAATCACTTGTAGACGAAAGCAGCATCATATGATAGTATTTCCAACTCAATTACAAAAGAATGGATTCACAGTCCCCCTAGCACAGATGGAAATTTCAACTTTCGATGCATGAGGTACAAGTTACTATAGAATGGTTGCTCTAGTCTTAAGCTCTCGTAATTCGAATTACCTTCTTATAAGCCTCACTCCACATTTCATGGAAGTGTTGTGTTGATCCTATTTAGCAAGTTCAGTACAAAAATGGAAAAAAGGACAGATGGGTCCGGGTCGGGTTGGGTCACCTTTGATTTAAAAGATTGTTTACCTGCAAAAAGAATAATTTACCATGATCATTCAAGATATATAGGTAGGTTGTACCAGATTATCCTTTTTGTTATTCATCATTTCTGGCTCACAAGAATTCAAGATTGAACCTAAAAAAGCGAACGGTGGCTGAGAATGACACGAGTAGATGTGGTGGTAAAATAGAAAAGCCGGGAGGGTTGGCTTGGATTGGAGTATTCGACTGGACTTGGGTTGACCCGAAAACTTTGTCAAAACAAGTTTTTATTTTTTAGAGATAACTAATATTCCATAATTTCAATTAAATCATAATTTAAGAGTTTAGGCAATTTTTCAGCCCTTTGACCCGCTTCTTTTTAGGCCAAGTCTTTTTTTTCTTTTTTTTTTTTTTTTGTGCTTGACCCATTGGAAATCAAACATGAACCAAATTGATTCATTCACAAGTAAATAGGTAGAAATTGTTAACTCTAAAATGAGTGATTTATACTCAATCCATTTGCATGTTGTTTTCACAACTGACTTTTGTTAGACCAAAGATCAAATAAAGGCGTTTAACTTACTTGAGGTGTCATAAATAGTCTACAGAAGATTCAAAGCTCATCATGACCTTGAGGTTGTTCTTTGTTCACCGCTTCTAGTTTACCTTCTAGTTCCTGTAATGTCACCCAAATACAATAAGAAGATCCAATACATGAAACAATATGTGGAATACAGGTTAGGTCAATCTGACCCACGGACACTTTTTGTATTTGACTATAATACAAAAACTATTTTATTATTATGATAATCCAACTTTTTTAGTAAAGTGATTTAGGAGGTTTTATGCGTTTGAATACCCACCGGATGACTATCGACCCATTACACCGACTTCCTTCAGTTAAACCTTATAGTATCCAATCAACCCAACAGGTCGAAATTCCCAACTATAGTCAAAATGATGAAATGCATGTACCTTGAGTCTTCCTTCCTTGCAAAGGGCTGGAGTAGTTAACAATGCCGAGTATCTGCAATGAAAACAATTAATTTTGGGTCCACATCATATAAGGGCATAAGCAAGTCTCAATTTTCTTAGATTCTTGTTTTTGGGTTGAGAGGGGGGTGTTAGAGAATGAGAATCTTACTCGCAACGGCTAGGTTCATCTATATCAGCAACTTCAACTTTTGATCCACATCTTAATCTGACCTGTTTCGTGTTGTGAAAAAACCACATGAAATATTGTTATAAAGCAACCTCCTTTATGACTTCTGGATGGATATATGTCCCAAGATGAAATCCATTTTCTTTTCTAGTGCAATGATTTATTTTCTTAATACTTTTCTTTTTGAGTTCTCACATGATGCCAATTTCTTATTAATCCAATTACAAACAGTAATGATGTTACCATAACATAATGAAGTTAGATACCGTTAAGCTTCTATAAGGTCCATTCCAACATTTGTCTCCATTTGAAAAGAGCATGACTCTGTATGACTCATCAAATTTATCCCATTGCCTGTCCACATAAAAAGAGGAAATCATACTCGTTAAAAAATAATTCAAGGAAACACTAATCAAGACGTTAGAAAATCTGAATTCAAGTAAAACTCATGGGAAAATAAACACCTACCCCAACCTAGTTGTGCTGTGGCCCTCCATTTGGGTGGCTTCCTTAAAAGGACAGACTTTGTAAACATACCTGAAGCAAGTAAAAAGTCAAAACAAAACAAAACACCAACAGAGTCAGCATGAAATGGTTAAAGAACTCCAGTATAGAATAAGGAATATGAAGTCTGTAACTTGTTTTCTTTTATCTCGAAGCATTGACCATATAGTGAATAGAACTCCTTCTCTGGACCTGTAATATCAATAATAGATTATTATTACTATTAAAGAAGCTAATAAATTTAGGGAATGTTTAAAAGAAAAAAACAAAACAAGACTTACCAAAGTTATGTCCTAGCTTTTTTGTTAAACTCGATATTCTTGATTGTAATTTAGATAGCTTACTACTGGCATCATCGTATTCTTTCCGTACATTTTCAGACTCTACAATACAAATAAATAAATAATGATTCATTTAGATTTAAAAATGAGTCTATGTTCAAAATAAACAAAGAAAAATTCATTATTACCAGAAGTGTCCACGGGAGTCTGAAATGGGTTAACAGCCTCGAGAAACTTCCGCACAGTAAGTTGAATCTTCTCCAACCATGACGGATTGCTAGTGCTTTCCATATCTTAAGCATATGTAAATTTCAATATAAATAACAGTGAATTAACTAGAGGAGGCACTATTGGCAAGTTGGGAGTCATGTCTAAAAGGGTAATTATTTAGTACAGGTTCTTGGGCCAACTCATAAACATTATATCAACAGTAACATTTTTGTATATTTAGAACCATTTGACATGTTTCATTTTTAGTTAAAACCTTAAACTTAGCCCATTTGACCAGTTAGTATGTGACCCATTTATAGATAAATTGGTCAAGACCGACACATAAATTAAACGCATATAGAGAGATAGAAAGGACAGTTATTAACCTGACAAGTCAATTTCGCCATCTGATTCGTATTTGTGGGAATCACTGGAATCTTCATCTCCAACACCATTCATCTGATCATCATCCTCATATTTATGATGGTCTTCCTCTGTTTCCGTATCATACCCATTGTACTCCTCATCATGTGCATTATCAGATGTATCATCATCATCATCATCATCATCATCATAATTATCATCATCATTATGCCTAGCAGTGCCTGAATCTTCATTTTGCTCCTCGTTTTTTTTCCCTGTCCAACGTGAACCAATCACACGACCTAACTCTTCCCTTGATAGGGAATTGGCATCTTCAGACGCATCTTCTTCCTGAAAAAGGGATAGCATGATATGCAAAGAGTGTTTAGTAATTGTCAAAAAAGTCCACTGGTATGTGTAAAAGGTTACATGTAATTAGTCAAAGTTGTTAAAAATAGAAAAAGGTGGGAGTCGTGTTTGTCTTTTTATACAAGAAATAAGAAAATTTCAAAAGGATATGACCACTCCAACAAAAAAGGAGACAGTTGATTGTTCCTTCTGAACTATCATGTCAATATTAACATCCTTATGGCTTTAAACAGTTATTAGAAACTCAACTACAATCTGTTGTGATTAACTGTCACTACTAACTGAATTCCTTTTCATCTCCGATAGATCACATTAGGTGAAATAAACAATAGGCAACTAATTTAAAGACACTAAAACACAAGGGTTTTCAATAAAACTGTGCAACACTACATTTGAGTTACAAAAGTCATATACTAGTGACGAAAACCCAAGGCAAACCAAGAAATACAGATGACTCTGATGAATTCCAGGCTAACAAAAATAAAGAGCTGAATAATTGTTATAATTGCTCAAAATGACAAACAATATACCTTACTACCAGGCACATGAGAATTATCATACTCATGTGCAGCATTAGATGATTGCTCAGTATCAAATTCATGTGCAGCATTAGATGATTCCTCATTCTCTTCAGAATGCTATAAAAAAGAAAAATGGTTAAATAAATATGAATAGTACACAAACAATATCAGTAGAGAATAACATGAACTATAATGATTATCACCTCAATATTGTCAAGAGATGCATCCCTGTCATCATCTTTAGTATTGTGGGCCACTCCAACCTCAACATCAGAAGGGGCCTTGTTAAGATCCTATTAGAAAAATGTTGTTGAGAAAATCAGGTGAAATTGGTTAGCAAGGAAATAACAAGCATCAAAAGATGCAAAATTATGGAGGACCAAAACTGATGCAGGAAATGTAAGTAGGAAACTTCATGTCAGGTACCACTCTAACCTGACCCAAAGGCGAGTGATCATGAGCCCCAGCTTCTTCATCAGATTTACTCCCTAGAGTTTCTTGTTCCTCAACATTCACTTTTTCTTCACTTTTTTGTTCCTTTAACTTTGCTTCTTTGGCTTCCTTCTTCTGCTTTTCCTCTTTTTCTTTCTGGACACGTTCTTTCTCCTCTGCCTTCTCTATTTGTTCCTTACGCTCTAGACAGGTAACCAATTCCATATTAGAGCAATATAAAATAAAAGTAGAATATGTGAAGATTGTGCAGATAAACAAAACGGTTTCGATAATATAGTTAATTCAAGACAAATAACTTTGCAGATAGAAGTACCCTTAAGCTGCTGGACAAGCCCCTTAAGTATGTTTTCCTCGTTCTTTAACCTAGATAACTCTTCCTCATCTTTTGCTGCTGAAAGTTTCGCTTGTTCAACTTCATGCTTTCTTATTTTAAAGCCTTCCTGAAATGTTGCAATTTTTTTTCTTAATCTATCTCGTGCTACCTTCCCAGCTTCCCAACAGGTATTTTTGCACTTAATTTTACCATCATATTCATCAGTTCCATCACAACAATCTGCTCAATAACACAAGATTAGTATTCATTACAGATGCAAGCAAAAATACAAAAGGGGAAGGGCAGTGTAAACATTGAATGTCAATTTTAGATGATGGACATGAAATTGCATAGCCAACTTTCATTGACAAGTGTCTAATCAACCAATAGATAATGATGACAGGGGCAAGTAAAAGTTGGATCGTTATAATGACCACAACATATTATGTTTTATTGGTATGATGTCAAGTAATCTCCTACTGCAGGAAATCAGGTGATAACAGATAAAATAATTAACCCAAATGTTTCTTTTTCAACATCCTAATGTTGATGGAAACTAAATATCAATTAATTGACTACTTAACAATATAATAAGACGTTTACATGATTCACATCATGTGGCATCGTAACAGCAACAGGAACTGAAGCAGACACCTTTGATGTGAACACAAAGGATAATCTAAGGGGTCATAAAGCAGTCTCAGTAACTGATTGTAGGAACACTACATTTCTGACCCATATTAGTCACTATGTATCCAGCTAGATGATCTGTACTAACATGACTACATTTTGAACTTAAGACTTATATTTAATCGATCAAACAAGTGACAGGTCTGCTAGACCACATATCCAGATACGTTTTCTCGTACATAAGGAGCACCTGAAAAGGGAAACCCATGCGTTCGTGGAAATGTCCAAATTATTAAAGATAGACTGTCAAAAACATTAAACAAAGCAAGGAGAAAATCCCTAAAACACAAAACCCCAATAAGATTTTAATCCATAAAGTTACATGCAATACTTTAACAAGAATATATTGTATCTCTTTTATACATGTGTCAATATATGAAGCTTATGTGTCAAACACATACATAAGAATATAGTTCCTAAAATTGTATGATCCACAATTCAAATCAATTTATGAAGTAGCAATGTCAGTATTGGAATAGAGTTTCTATTTGCTTGGTTTTGTAGGCTTTAGTGTATATTTGAAGCTTCTGAGTCAATGATACAATTCTCTTTCCCTTGCCATGCACACACACAACATGAATATGCAAATGATGGAGATCATGGGGAAGATTTCATGGAGCAGTACTTTACATCTCTTCTCTCGTTATAGTATTATTTGTGTTTGAGTAATTGGGTATAATAATGGGCAGTTATTTGAGTAGTGGTTCTAGTCATTTGAGTAGTAGACTAAAATATGATTAGTGCATGCCTTTGTTTGGGTTATAAATGAAATTAATATGATTTGAGTCTAGTTTCTCTCTAATTTCTTCTGCTAATCTTCATCCTCCATTCTAAATTATCCTGATTCCAAGTGGTACACATCAGTCAATTATATTTTTGGTAGCCAAATGAACAAAAAAATATCTTTCTCTAGTATGAACTCTGTGCTATATTGTCATAATTATTGCAATCTCCATGTTCCCTAGACTTAATTACTTAAATGACACTTTTAACAAGATAATCCCTTCAAATCATAAAAAGAAGTGATTACAAATGTTCAAACTTCATCGCCATTCATTGCAGGCAATATGCATACAATAAGTGAGTGGAAAGTTTGCTCACCACAAATCCCATCATTAACCCTGGAAGAATATATCGAAAGTGGACTGTGTCCCGCATTTCGACAGTAAAATTTCCCAGAAGGACATGCCGATGTTCCTGCAATGCCAAAAAATTTGCTAAATCAAAACATATCAAAATGATACTTCAGAACTTTGCAAATTTCACAATATAACTTCAACTTCTACTGAAAGAATAATCAGTAAACCTGGTTCATCGGTGCCATCGGAGCAATCACAAAAGTCGTCATTAAGCTGCGCCTTAGTGAACGATTTAGATCCATCTTTGCATTTAATCGTTCCTGAAGAAGATAAACCCTCGTAGTACCCCTCATCTGTTCAACAAACGAAATCAGAAACTGAAAACTGAAAACAACAAAACGATCGTACTCCAATCGATAATAATGAACATGAGGGTGAAAATTACACCTTCCGGAGCAACTCCAAGGATGTTTTCCGATACAACAACGGCCGATCTGAGAACTAAAATCGAACAAAACACCAGCAGTAGGAAGGAATGCGTGTGTATCTTCATTTTGATTTCTGTTGCTGGTTTGTGTCTACTGGTGACAAATTTGATGGCGTTTAACTCGAAATTCAGAGGAGATGAAGTTGAAATATATGGAGCTGTGATTGTTTATCGTGATTTTGAGATCATATGTTTGTGCATTTGATCGGAATCCGTAAGAAGGTGTACTACAGCGTTACCTACAAAACACAGTGCGATTGCAGTCTTGAGAGGCGAGGAGGAGACGGGGGGTTAACTTCGACCACACTGGAACGACGCCGTCACGGATTTTTGTCAGGCTTTTAACTTTTAAAAAATTAAAAAATTATTTTATAATAATTAACAATATAATAATTATGAGAAAAATAAGTTAATAAGTCAGTTAATACTAACTTATTAACTTATTAAAAAACTAATAAATTAATAAATTGTTTTGAAAAGCAATCTCAAACACCCCCTAAGTCCTGTCCCTTTTCATCTATTTTCGTTACAAGTGATTTTTAGAAAATCACTAGTATTAACTATTAAGTTACGTGCTATGACGGGGCAAAAAACGTAAAAAAGAAATAGTCTGTCGTGAACCCATGTGTTAAAAGGTAAGCAAAACAAAACTTGTGTTATTAAACTTTAGAATATAAATTTGGATCACTCAAATCCACTTAAACTAACTCTTTCGGCGAAAATAAATCGAATAATCAAACTCTTTCTACCAAATTACTCTCTCTCGCTTTCTCTCTCTCTCTCTCTCTCTCTCTCTATATATATATATATATATATATATATATATATATATATATATATATATATATATATATATATATATATCAAATTATTCCCTCTCTCTCTCTCCAAGTGAATGTTAACGTTAGCCCAAAACAAATTGGATCCAACATCACCGCTCACAACAACTACCACGGCTCACTGCCGCCACCGGTACCCATCGTTCTACTCCTACCGACGCCGGTTCCCTCTCCTTTTGCGTCTTCTCAGCACCTAACAATTTGATGAAGATGGAGATGAAGCCAGAGGAACCGATTAAAAATATCGTTTCTTTAGCAAATAGATGCAGTTTTTTGTTCATTTCCATCACCATTACCATCACCACTCCCGCCCTATCTGTTCAGATCTGGTCTCTGGAGGTGCGGTGGTTTGATAGTGGTGAAATATGATTTTATTGGAGGAAGATAAAGGGGGCGGTGATTTTGGGTTGTTAGGCGACTGACAATGTGTATGGTGCCCTTGATGGTTATACATAAAGGATGGTTCAGGCGAGCTGAGATCGGTGAAGAAAGAAGTGGTTTAGGCCAGCTGAGGGTGGAGGGGAAGGGTTTAAAACCCTATAGGCAGGGAAATGTGTCTAATAGATCACTGGGCAATTGAGAGTACAATCGTTGAAGCTCAAGATACAATCCCAATACACAAACCAAATTGGTAATTAGTGGTATACTAGTATTAAGCTTCCCGCTTTGCGACGGGGGTGTGAAACCATGCCAGGTAACACCAACGTCACACCACCGTCAACGACCACCAACGCCGAAAAAGCTCGTATTAAAAAATAAATAAAAACAAAAAATATAAAACTGAATAGAACGTAAGCGTAAAATTGTTGAATCATGCACGTGAAACGTAAAACATTAAAAACTAAGTTGATCTAAGACCCGCGCGTTGTGACGATGCCACTAAAATGGGAAATATAAGCGTAAACATTGAACCACACACACATGTTATGGTGTGTTAACTCGTAAAATTTAGATTGAAATGTAAAACGAAAAATTTATAAAAGATGAAAAGTATAGGGACAAAGTTGAAAATAAAAAATTATAGGGATTAAATTGTAAAAGATGTAAAAGTATTGGTGTTAAAAGTAAAAAGTAATAAAGATAAAAAACCGGATCCGACCCGATTTGACCCAAACCGGACCAAAAAAATATATTATATTATAATAGTCAAACTACTAGTAAGAACTTCCGCCCCTCATAAAAAAAATTCTAGTTCTGTCACTGACTGCAATTGCATAAGTTAGTAATTTAATATTGGATGTTGTTAATTATCATAAGATGTACTGTCAAGTTTGTTAAGCTTATATGTTAGATTGTTTAAGAGATATCAATTGAAAAACAAAAACATTAGTTAAATTATAGTAATAAAAAAACCTATTTCTCATTTCGCTTAAACTCCTAACGCTATGTTTTCGAGTTTACTTAAGGATATAAGAGAAAATAAAAACTTTTTTTATTTTTCTTTCTTTTCTTTTCTTTTTTATTTTCTCTTTACTTTCTTTCAATTTGAAATGAGTGATTTTAACATTTATTTTCCTTCTACTTTCCTTCTTTCCTTTTTTTCATTGCTTAAGTGAACTCGAAACACAACTTGCTTATGTGACACCTTAAGTCCTTTTAAGTATATGCCTAGATTGTTACACCAAAGTTGACGCTTTCATATTTGATCTTTATCTTAACCTCATATGATAATAATTTATATTATTGATTATAAATCTTTCACAATACAATACTTTAAAATTTTGAAATGTTACGATGAAAAAACTCATAAGCTTTTTCTCAAGCTCATGTCATATCCATCATTTACCTATATATCAAAGAAGTAGTGTGAGCAACTCATAACTTTGGAGATTTCTGATTTTGACCATCAAGTTTTCTTGTTTTCTTTTGGGTTCTTATGTTTTTAAGAGACATATTTCTCATTTACCCACAAGTCAACTCACATCTTGTAGAGAGAGAAAGATGCATGTGTGTGATGATCGCCGAGACGGCCGCAGCGGTTGCCGCTCCAGCTTGGTGACCGCCTCTCCGCCTTGGTGGTTGTTTCCTCGATGTCGGTCTTTCGTCATCTTTAGAGTAGATGGTGTCGGTGGCGGTTGGCACAGTGGGTGTGGAGGCAGGCTCGATATCGTCATCGTTTCCTCACCGCCGATGTGTTTTCTTGCTTTTACTGGGTTCTTCTAAGGTAACTTAAAGAGATAGTAGAGGTGGTCCGATGGGTAGGCAGATCTGAGGCGAGGAGTCGGTGGTGGGTCTATGACGGCAGCCGATGACGGCATGCTTGCTCGCTTTTCGGCGGTCGGAGCCCCGTTGCCATGGGTCTCGTGTTCGCATGGGTTGCCTTGGCGGCGATGAAGGAAACCTATCTTCCTCTTCTGTTTTTAGGGTTTGTAATTTCATATCTATTCTATGGTTTGTTTTTGGGTTTATGGACCTTCAAGGTCCTGATTTTAGATCTGGACTAGTTATCCTATATGTATCACCAAATGATGTCGGGTTCCCCTGTCATTTGTACACAGAAGCATGTTTTTCATGGTGACTATGGCGATGACGACGTGACGATGGTGATGGCAACGGTAGTAGCTCCGCCTCCCGCCGCCGTCGTTGTTCTGTGTTTTAGGTGATTTGCCATTAAATTGTTGCTTTCGAGGGTGTTGAGTAGTTGTTCATTTGATCTATGTCTATCTATATGTAACGTCCGCCCATCACTCTCAGGTCCGTTAATTAACAAGAAGCTCGTCATCTTTCGACTATGCTTTTATTGTCTTCGTGAAATTAATATGTTCGTAATTGTAGTAAATGCTACCAAGATTTAGTCTTGGGAAATTCTAATTCATAAAATAATAAAAAATTAGATTAATATTACATATTATTATTATTATTGTTATATATAATATCATTCATGAAAAATCTATCATATAGCGCTCACGACGCCGCGAATCTTGAATGCACAAATATTATTTTGCGTCATGTCATAACTCGTGTATATTTTTTCCTAGATTGGTTCATTAATGGTTAAGTTTATAAAGTTGGGGTTGAATAAAAATAGAAAAAAAAAGTATAGGGTTTAAAATATATAATTTTTAAACTAAAGAAATTAATTTTTAAATAGTTTAGGGTCCTAAATGTAAAATGATTATATATATATACAAAATTTTCTCTTGGCCGTAAACCCTACCACCCTGTCGCCATCGACCACCACCTAAGCCACCATCGTCTTCGTTAGCCACCGTCCGAGCACCTTTCGTCACTGCTAGCCGTCGTCGGTCACCACTGTCTCGTCCTTTCACAGGTAAACGATCGATGTTAATTTCGTTTCGTTGAGTTTTACTAATGTTTTCGTTTCGGTATGATTCGGTAGTGTGCGACGGTGTAATTGTGTGTGTATAGTCGTCTAGTTGCGGTTGCGGTGGTGTGGTGGTGCGTGGTGTGTGTGCCCGGCGGGGTGTGTGTGTGTGTCATGTGTGTGTGCGGGTGTGTGGGTTGTGAACCCGTTTTTGTGTGTGTTGGGTGTGTGTTCATGAGTATGTGGGTGTATGTATGTGTTTGGGTGTGCATGTATGGATGTGTTTGTGTGTATATATATATATGTATGGATGTATATATGTATGGTGTGTGTTGTTAAATGGCTGCCAATATACATGTATGTATATATGAATTCATGTATATAGTGTGTGTGTGAAGTTATGTGATTTCGTGTGTGTTAGTATAAACATATATACATACATGTGCTTGTGTGTGAGAGTTATATATATATATATATATATATATATAGACACACACACACACACTAGTGGGTGAAACCACCGCGGTGCGACAGGGGTATAAATATATTTAGGACTGTGTCTTTAGCTAACTCTCTCTTATTGTGCTAACTCTCATTTTGCTTTTTTATTTGATTAATATGAGATATCAAATATATCTATATTACTATAGGGACGAGCAAATTTGTAAATAACAAGTTTATAGGAACCTCTGAAGTTACGAGGCTGATGCAACCAAAAGGTACCAAAACAACCAAGTCTTCCAACATGCACTTCGGAACAAAGGTGAACTAGCTTCGGAAGTTTTACACACTCAAGAAAAATGCTAAGTGTAAAATCTTCCGAAGCTAAAGTTCAGAAGAAACTGCTGCGGAAGCTTTACACTGAACTTGGAAAATATTCTAAGTGTAAAGTCTTCCGAAGCCAAAGACTCAACTCTTTCGAAGGTAAAAGATGAAGTCTTCCGAAGCTGTTTAAAGACAAGACTGATTTCTTCTAAAGAGAGAGAAAATATACATTTTCCATCAACTTTATCATAAAGCAACCTACTTTCCGCTGCATGCTCTGGTAGTTCACCTGCTATCACTAGTTGGTGAAACTTCCATACTTTATGATAAAGTAGATAAGGTCTTCGCCTGTAACTTTCTGTTTTTGTTTCTTCTTGGCTTTTTGTAATAGGAAAGTTAGTGAGTTATGGCTTGTCATAGTCACTAGTCAAAAGGCAATCTGCCTTTTGACTTTAGGCTGATCTTGTTGTCTAGATTAGTCACTTCCAATTGTCTTTTTGCATATTGATGGTTATAGGATGTAGTATAAGTAGTCTCCGGTTCTTGTATTCATACATACTTGTACAACACTTGTAATAGAACTAGAGAAGCAATATACAACTTCCTTGAAAACTATATCTTGTGCTCTTGTTCTTGTTTTACTTGTGTTTATCTTGTATCTTCAGTAAAGATTCACAGTTCCCTATTTGAATTGTTAAGTGATCTTAAGATCCTCCTAAGTGTGTTAACTAAGTGCAAGCTTAAGTATCCTTTAACGGTCCTACAAAGTTGTTTATGCATAATCACTTGTACCAAATGTAACAAAATTGTTCTTAAGTGTCTTAAAAATATATTAAAATTACAATGTTGTCCGAAAAGTTGTATTATATAGTAGTATAGATATAGATAGATTAAGATAACCTTAAATATAATAGTCATACTTTAAATTTAATTAAGAAATATTAGAGTATAAGTATTTAAAGCTTAAAAGGGGTATAATAGGAATAAATCTTATGACATTACACATTAAAGTTTGCAACTCTTCATATGCCATCTTAAAATTGATGTAAAATTACAAATCTAGCCATGGTTTCTCTCTCTCTCTCTCTCTCTCTCTATATATATATATATATATATATATATATATTGTAATAGGTGTTTGATTGCTTGGGTTTACGCACGTTGCAAGAAGTCTATTTGATTTCATTATTTTCTGTATCATACGAGGTGAGTTTCGCGGCCCATTTCTTACAATTATTTTATAAACATAAATGGGGAAAAGTGTGCTCAACTCTTTTCATGCTGTGAATTCAATTATTCTTTTAGGAAAATTATGTTACTGTTTTGCAAGCTTATATCTAGTACATGCGTGAGTTTTCTGTGTGGTTCTTTACTCACAACTATTTAACTCCGGTGTTGTAGCCGACGGACAGGTATTAATAGTACTATCGGGCTGACACCCCACCCTTGTACTCTGGTGTTGTAGCCGACGGACAGGTATTAATAGTACTATCGGGCTGACACCCCACCCGTGTTTGTTGGTATACTAGTTGGGACTGACAATGGCCACGGACGGGCCCTGACGTGAATATGTTCCGACAAGATCTGTGTGTACGTCATAGGTTTAGTTGTGATGCTCATGTTTCCATGTAATATTGCTTGCTTATAACTGTATACACTTATGTCCTACAAACTATTACACAACATTAATTTTTATTTATTATTTAAACCTGCGAACTCACCAACAATATGTTGATCTTTTTGAGCATATCTTTTCAGGTAACAATCATCGAGGATAGCTAGATATGATGCCTTAGTGATGACCTAAGGATTCGAGCTAGGATTGCTTTGACATTCTAAACAATAACTGTTTGATTTGTGTTTATCATTCTTAGTTTGGATTTCACTTAAACTTGTTCCCTGGTTGTGGGAATTCAACTTGATCGTACTTGTTTGACTATGTTGTCGTGAAATTGACTAACCAAGACACAAGTCACCATTTGTGTCGGGTGACGTCATGACATGTTATTACATCATTTAATGCTTCTCTATTAAATATCAATGTGTTATGACGATTCTGTCCGTTACATCCTCGTGTTTTCGCTATAAGCGGGGGTGTAACAGATTGGTATTAAAGCCTAACCAGTGTTTCCACTATAAGCGGGAGTGTGACAGATTGGTATCAGAGCCATTGGTTATAGAGAATTAAGTGAATTATTCAAGCTAGACTATAACCTAAGTACGCACATGTAGTATGCATAATAGAATTATGTGTGCAATGATATACATGTGATTATTCTAAATGCTTTATTGGCTATGCTTAGTAGCATGTCTTACGTGCTAGTTATGATTTACTTACTTGGGAAAGTTGTGAGAATTGTATCATCTGTGTGTACCTTGAGAAAGTATTAAGTAAGAACATCTTGTCGTTATGAATTCTACTTTTATGGGCTAGATTGATGAGTACGGCTATAAGAATCTTTTTAAGAATTTAGGCTGCGTTCTTCGATGTCACATGTGTTATACTCCCTTTATCTACAACTTGTTGGGTTGAATCTATGGAGACAAACACGTTGGCTAGCACGACGCTAGTAGACAAGAGACACAACGTACTCAAGTCTGATGACTACTTTATCAGATTGAAAATTATGCTAAATGGATTCCTTCGATCGTCCTTGCTCAAGTGAATGCTTTCTCAATTGTTTCATTGTACAACTCCAGTTAATTATCAATTGGTTAGTGATCATATCCTTGATTTTCCAATCATGAATAATACTCCATACTTGACAAGATATTTGAACTCGGGTAGGAGGAACTAGGGTGACCATGCAAAACAAATTACCATTACGGGTGCACACGTAATTGCAATTTGCAATGCATGTGAAGCCTGGAAAATCATGAGATAACGGTCATAGTTAGTACAAATCTTCCATTCTATACATTGGGACATTGGAGTCTCAGTCCTTATAAGACTTTGTTAATGATGAGAAAACATCTATAACCTTTACTTCTATGTAAGTTCTAATCTACCTGTAGGCTTCATGGGATGGATTTTATGACATTAATCCCAGTCCCTATGAGACGTTGCACTTTCTAGCATTTCAGTAATTGTGCAATTGAATATTTGTTTGGAATGTACATGGTATTCGAAAAGTTGCAGTAGAGTGATGATACTCTTTGCACATGTATTACCTTGTTCATTGGATTGATCTTAAGACTTGGAGCATTAGCAGTTTGAACATTCTAGCATTACGCCTTGATGGCGTAATCGGATGTCGCATAACCAGTTTAAGCATTGTTCTCGGTATATCGTGGATGTGGTGGGAACGTTGCAGGGAACCCTATATATAAGCGTCACCGGTATACTAAGAATGTGTCTGAACTGGGCTATGTGATGATCTTGATTAATTGGAGTAAGAAATGGTGGAAATTATAAGGTAACAAGATTGGTTGTACATACAAGAGATTGTTGACCTGATAGTCAAAAGAGTGTGACGAAAAAGGGGAAGAAGTAAGTCTAACCCGTTTGATTGAGAAAAATGGAAGCTATAATGGGTATCAACATCTATGCTGAAAACCAGAAGGTGAAGTATGTTGCTTACTCACTAGTGGGTAAAGCACTAACATGGTAGAATACCCAAGCTCAAGCCTGAGGTAGGGAGGCTGCGATAGCCATGACTTGGGATGAGCTCAAAGCTTTGGTGACTGAGGACCACTGCCTGATGAATGAGATGCAAAGTTAGAGTTGGAATTCTGGAATTGTGTAATGATGGGGCCAAGTATTGCTTCTTATACGGACAGACTACACGAGTTGGCGAAGCTAGTGTCATATCTTGTGGCACTTGGATCAAAGAGGATTGAGAAATACATTGAAAAATATGGTTAGTAGTGGAAAGAAATTGGAGAGTCGAACAAGCAAGCTAGTGGTAAGATAGACAAGAAGGCCAATGTTGTGAACCTAGCCATGTCGGTTGATGTGGTTAAGCCAGTAAGCATTAACGTGGATGCTATGAATGTGGAATTTCTGACCATCATCATAACGTGTGCCCTAGGCTGAGTCGGACACTAGGACAAGTTGGAAACAATCAGAATTAGGTGATGGCTATAGTCAGGATTTAACAACAAGGAAATTATGGAAATAAAGGTCATGTGAATTAAGGTAATGCAGCAAGCGGTCATACATTTGTGATTGGAGCAAACGACGCTCGTCAAGACCCAAATGTTATTACGGGCACGTATCTTATCAACAATCACTACGCATCTATGTTATTTGATACTGGGGCAGAAGATAGCTTTGATTCTTCCAAATTTACTCATTTACTTGACATGAACCCTAGTTAACAAAAAAAACTAGTTACTCAGTTGAGACGATAACGGTAATAATTAAAGGTTGCACAGAAGTACAAGAAGATTATGCGTTTGACATAGACTTAATACCGCTTGGATTTGTTATCGAAACATGAAGCCAACATAGTTTTCAAAAGAAGGTGGTACGTCATTCTTTGTCAAATGGTGAAATGCTTAAGATTTAAGAAGAATTCCACGGATAGAAATTAAGACTCATTTATTGGATGAAGATTCGTTGATGCCTAAAGAAGCGGTGTTATGAAATCTGGTACAAAAGAAGACAAAAGAAAGAAAGTTGAAAGATATTCCTATTGTATGAGATTTTACAAAAGTATTTTCTTAACGACTATCAAGATTGCCCTTCCACATCAAGTAAAACTACGGATTGATTTGATTCCTGGAGCAACTCTGTCGCAAGGACACCTTATCGAGTAGAACCAATAGAAATACAAGGATTATCAAGTCAACTGCAAGAACTTTTGGATAAGGGTTTTATTTAGCCTAGTCACTTGCCATGGGGAGTGCCAATTTTGTTCATTAAAAGGAGGATGAATTGTTTGAATGTGTATAGCTTATCAAGAACTAAACAAGTTAACTAAAAAAATGATATCCTCTTCCAAGGATTGATGATTTATTTAATTAGTTACAAAGAGCAACGTATATCTCAAAGATCGACCTTCGATCAGGTTATAATTAGTTGAGAGTTCAAGAAGATTACATACAAAAGACATCCTTTATGACTCGTTATTATTACGAGTTCTTAATCATGGCGTTGCCTAACAAACAACACAACGATATTTATGGGCTTGAAGAAAAGAGTATGCAGGTAATACCTAAGCAAGCTTGTGATTGTGTTTATAGATGATATTCTCATCTATTCATGATAAAAATAAGAGCACGAGCATCACCTAAGGGTGATACTGAAGTTATTGAGGAAAGAGAAACTCTATGCCAAATCCTCCAAGTGTGAGTTCTGGTTGGGGAAAGCGAAATTTCTAGGTCATGTAGTTAATGAGGAGTGGATTCATGGTGATTCTTAAAATATCCAAGCGGTTAAGAAGTGGAATACACCTAAGATACTTTTGAAATTTCAGTAATCCTTAGGATTGGCCTGATACTAATGACGGTTTATGTCAAATTTCATAAAGATTCCCCAACCGTTGATAGTGCTAACCCAAAAGGGTAGGAAATTTGATTGGAGAACCAAGAGAGAAGTAGTTTTTCTTTTAAACAGTAAAGGTCAAGTTGTGTAACGCGCCAATATTGACTATTCCAAATGGGTCAAATGATTTGATGGTATTCTACAACAAGTCACATCCAAGACTTGGTTACGTTCTAATGCTGGAAAATAAAGTGATCGCTTATGCCTCTTGATAGCTCAAAGAAATCATGAGAGAAATTATACGACGCATGATTTAGAATAAGGTGCGGTTGTGTTTGCATTTAGGATTGGAGGTATTACTTGTATGGATTGAAGTGTGTCATCTATACCAACCATAATAGCCTTCAACATACCTTTGATCAAAAGGAATTAAAAAGGAATCAAAGACGATGGGTTGAGCTTCTCAGTGATTATGATTGCGAGATTTGGTATCATCTAGGGAAAGTGAATGTGGTGGCTGAGGTGTTGAGCAGGAAGGAACGTGTTAAACACTTATGTGAATGACCCTTCAATCAAACCTATAGGCTCAGATCTTTTCAGCACGGGGTGAGGTGTTGAAGGAGGAGAATATTGCAAGTGAGGAGTTACGTAGATTAGATAAATAAATGGAACGCAAGGAGGATTGTGTACAATATTTCGTGGATTGTATATATGTGTCAGAGCGGTGAAATGTACGGGAATGGGTTATGAACGAGGCACATAAGTCAAAATACTCTATTCATCCTAGCATGAACAAGATGTATCAGGATCTTAAAGGATCAGGTATGATGAAAGATTTTGCCTCTTATGTTCGTAACTGTCTAACCTGCTCCTAGGTTAAAGCTGAACATCAGAAGCCTTCGGTATTACTGCAACAACCAAAAATCCCTGAATGGAAATGAAGGAATATAACAATGGACTTAATTACTAAGTTGCCAAAGACAAGTAGTGGACATGACACAATTTGGGTGATTATGGACCGAATTATGAAATTTGTTCGTTTCTTACCAATTCGAGAAGATTACAACATAAAGAAGTTAGTAAGGATCTATGTGAATGAAATTGCGACTAGGTATGGGGTGCTTGGGTCGATCATATTAGATTGTAATAATCAGTTCACGTTCCGGTTCTAACAAACTACCAGAAAGCAATAGGCACTCGGTTAGACCTATATACCGCTTATCAACCATAAACGGATGGTCAAAATGAACGCACTATCCAGACCCTTGAAGATACGCTCAGGGCGTGCGTGATTGATTTCGGCAGGAGTTGGAACACTCGTTTACCATTTATTGAGTTCTTTTATAACTATAGTTATCACATGAGCATCCTGCATGCTCCATTGATGGGTTGTATGGAAGGAAGTGTCGACTATCAGTATGTTTGGCTGAAGTTGGTGAGAGCCGGTTAACAGGTCATGAGCTTATTCAAGTGATAACCGATAAGGTAATTCAACTTAAAGATTGGCTCAAGGCAGCTAGAAATCATCAGAAAAGTTACGCTAATAAGCGATGGAAACCTACAGAATTCTACGTGGGAGATCGGGTATTGTTGAAAGTATTTACATGGAAAAGGATTGTATAATTTGGAAAGAAAGGGAAATTAGCTTCGAGATATGTATTTTCATGGAAAAGATTGACTGAAGTTACCTCAGGAGTTGGGTGGTGTGCATGATACGTTTCGTGTATTAAATCTTAAGAAATATTTGTCTAATGGTTCTCCTCATGTGCCATTCGAGTAAATCTGAATCGATGATAAACTCTATTATGTGAAGAAACCCACAAAAAAAATCATGGGTAGAGAAGTTATGCAATTGAAGCGCAATATGATTCCAATTTTCAGTGTTCGGTCGAAATCTATTCGAAGCCCTGAGTTTTACTTGAGCATGGGAATATCATACGAAACTTAAATATCCGCATCTGTTTACGGATAGAGCTTGAATTTCAAGACGAAATTCTCTCAACTGGGTGATACTGTGACATCCTTCAATATCAGGTCCGTTAATTAACAAGAAGCTCGTCATCTTTCGACTATGTTTTTATTGTCTTCGTGAAATTAATATGTTCTTAATTGTAATAAATGCTACCAAGATTTAGTCGCGGAAAATTCTAATTCATAAAATAAAATAAAATAAAATTAGATTAATATTACATATTATTATTATTATTATTATTGTTATTGTTATTGTTATTGTTATTGTTATTGTTATTATCATTATCATTATTATCATTATTATTATTATTATTGTTGTTATATATAATGAAAAATCTATCAAATCGCGCGCGCGACGCTGCAAATCTTGAACGCGCAAATATTATTTTGCGTCATGTCATAACTCGTGTATATTTTTCCCTATATTGTTTAATTAAGGGTACGTTTATAAAGTTGGAGTTGAATAAAAATAGAAAAGAAAAATATAGGGTTTAAAATAATAATTTTTAAACTAAAAGAAATCAATTCTTAAATAGTTTAAGGTCCTAAATGTAAAATGATTATATATATATATATATATATATATATATATATATATATATATATATATATATATATATATATATATATATAATTTTCTCTTGGCCGTAAACCCTACCACCCTGTCGCCGTCGACCGCCACCTAAGCCACCATCGTCGTCGTTAGCCGCCGTCCAAGCACCTTTCGTCACTGCTAGTCGTCGTCGATCACCACGGTCTCGTCCGTTCGCAGGTAAACGATCGATGTTAATTTTGTTTTCGTTTCGTTTCGTTGAGTTTTACTAATGTTTTCGTTTCGGTATGATTTGGTAGGGCGCGACGGTATAATTGTGTGTGTATAGTCGTCTAGTTGCGGTTGCGGTGGAGTTGTGGTGGTGCGTGGTGTGTGTGCCTGATGGTGTGTGTGTGTGTCGTGTGTGCGGGTGTGTGGGTTGTGAACCCGTTTGTGTGTGTGTTAGGTGTGTGTGTTCATGAGTATGTGGGTGTATGTATGTGTTTGTGTGTGCATGTATATATATATATATATATATATATATATATATATATATATATATATATATATATATGTATGTATATATATATATATGTATGTATATATATATAGTATGTATGTATGTATGTATGTATGTATGTATGTATGTATGTATGTATGTATGTATGTATGTATGTATGTATGTATGTATGTATGTATGTATGTATGTATGTATGTATGTATGTATGTAGTATGTATGTATGTATGTATGTATGTATGTATGTATGTATGTATGTATGTATGTATGTATGTATGTATGTATGTATGTATGTATGTATGTATGTATGTATGTATGGTGTGTGTTGTTTATGGCTGCCAATATACATGTATGTATATATGAATTCATGTATATAGTGTGTGTGTGAAGTTATGTGATTTCAAGTGTGTGTGTTAGTATAAACATACATACATATATGTGCTTGTGTGTGAGAGTTATATATATATATATGTGTGTGTGTGTGTGTGTGAGTGAGTGTGAGTGTGTGGGTGTGTTAATTGGATTATAAAATAAAAGTTGGTTGGATTTTTAGATCATCTTTGATCAAGAATTATGGGATCGGCAACAAAGGTTAATGGTTGTATCTTAGACAGCTTGCTGTCAGGAAAATTGGGTCATTTCATGCGAGTGATGACTTAGTCATACGAAGTTCAATATGAGCGAATTTAAAGTCTAAAACTAAGTTCAAAGAGTCTAATTTTCAACCCAATTGGTCTCATATAAAACCATGAAGTTTTGAGCACTCAAACAATTGATACAAAAAGATTGGTTAAAACTGCATTTCTGGCAGATTGTTTGGTCCGACTTTAGAAACATACATCTCTCTCAATTTTTAACAAAATGAACAGATTTTCTCCAGAAATTAAATTCCATATGTTATCTTTAAAATCCAATTGGCCTCGCGTTATTTCGTTATCATTTCGACCTCCAAACTGATTTTACAAAATCTTTGTGCAAACACTAGGGTATAAATGTGTTATAACATTTATTAGACGTGTTACAAGTTCAATTATATATTGTAATAGGTGTTTGATTGCTTGGGTGTATGCGCGTTGCAAGAAGTCTATTTGATTTCATTATTTGCTGTATCACACGAGGTGAGTTTCGCGGCCCCGTTTCTTACAATTATTTTATGAACATCAAGGGGGAAAAGTGTGCTCAACTCTTTTCTTGCTGTGAATTCAATTATTCTTTTAGGACAATTGTGTTACTGTTTTGCAAGCTTATATCTAGTACATGCGTGAGTTTTTTGCGTGTTTCTTTATTCACAACTATTTAACTCCGGTGTTGTAACCGACGAACAGGTATTGATAGTACTATCGGGTTGACACCCCCACCCTTGTTTGTTGGTATACTAGTTGGGACTGACAATGGCCACGGACGGGCCCTAACGTGAATATGTTCCGACAAGATCTGTGTGCACGTCATAGGTTTAGTTGTGATGCTCATGTTTACATGTGATATTGCTTGCTTATAACTGTATAAACTTATGTCCTACAAACTATTACACAACATCAATTTTTATTTATTATTTAAACCTGCGAACTCATCAATAATATGTTGACCTTTTTGAGCATATCTTTTCAGGTAACAATCTTCGAGGATAGCTAGATATGATGCCTTAGTGATGACCTAAGGATTCGAGCTAGGATTGCTTTGACATTCTAAACAATAACTGTTTGATTTGTGTTTTTCATTCTAAGTTTGGATTTCACTTAAACTTGTTCCCAGGTTGTGGGAATTCAACTTGATCGTACTTGTTTGACTATGTAGTCGTGAAATTGAATAACCACAACACAAGTCACCATTTGTGTCGGGTGTCGTCATGACACGTTATTTCATCATTTAATGCTTCTCTATTAAATATCAATGTGTTATGACGATCCCGTCCGTTACATCTTCGTGGTTTCATTATAAACGGGGTGTGACGCTCTAATTGTTGTATCATTTTATCAATGATGATGAAACCTATCTCATGTGAGACTTTTTGTTGTGTTGATGATGTTGAGCCAATGCTCATCTAAGACACTGTTGGACTTGTTCCTTTTTTATTCTCATTTAACCTATGTTTTGGCTTTGATTCATTGGATCTATTGGTACAAGAAAGATCAATTGTCATGCCATATGATCTCTTTACTCACACTTGGATTTTTAGTGCATGCACTAGATGTTCTTCGGGTTACAATGGAACTACACATCTAAAATAGTTGGTTCACGAATGCCCAAGGCGATGATTCGGGATAAAACGATAGTCTTTGGTGTTTTGGCGTGGCAATGGTTTTGATAGCATCCACATCGATGAAGCGTTTCTGGGCCTTCAAATGTCATTAGTGATTACAGTTGGTAGTGTGTGTTAAATTTAGAATAGAAGGAATATTGATTTACAGGCTGCTAATGCATTAAACCTAGATTGTTCAATGGCCCTCGATTTTGGTTGTTTTGAAACAGTTAGGATTGACTTCACTTGCACGATGTTGTATTTTTGGAACTTGAATAAATATGGGTGATAGGCGATAACGATAAATGAATGGCCTTTGACATTGTTCTTTTGGCGTGGTAAACGGTTAGTTTGCAGCCACAACAAACTGCCATTTCCGAGCCTTTATCGAGTTGTCTAAGTATCGATTCAACCCTACCGCGAAGCGCAGGGGAAAAACAACTAGTTTAGTTCATTTTACTAATAACAAGCTACTTTACATCATGATTATGAAAATGACTTTCAATCCACAACCAAATGTGTATATATAGTAGCTCCTTATTAGAAAAACGAAATATTGATATGACATGAGCTAGGCAACGAGCTTATCACTTCATGTTTATAAATAGTAACGTACTAGAAAGGCACAAGATACCCATTTTCATACCTGAACATGAGGACCCAACTCGAAATTGGGTTCAAGTCCTACCCGAAATTACAGAGCCCATCCATGCCTACTCGGAACTGTTCATCCTAGACCCGATTGGACTCAGTTCTAGCATTT
>CM046440.1:57762574-57917788 GCA_025506505.1 Flaveria sonorensis | reverse complement strand
TACAAAAGAGGACTTTTTACCATGCAACTCAAGCTTGTTATGGTTGAAATATCTTAGTATAAGCTTAGTTTAAGGACAAAAACAACTTTGAAAGATACAAGCAGCCAAACTTAAGCTTATAATGGTATCATTGTATATTATGCATGTGTATTTGTAAATACATATGTATTAAAGTTTACAAATGATAATTTCACTTGTTTAATATTATCATTAGAAAATTAATTAACCTAAAAATCAATCAAATTTGTTAAATATTTAACACATAAATTAATAATATCTATGAATGATTTCTGACTCATTGCTTCAACAAAGTTCAGAAATGATTAAAGTTATTGTCATCAGCCATGCATTCACATACATCTTTTGTCTAAGAGCTCTTGAAGTTTGGAATATCAAAGGAAATACCCTTTTACTTATGCAAAGTTACAACTTCAATCCCTCAACTTTTGTGCAACCATGTTCAGAAGCCCATTCAACTTTATGATGAACAAGCCACTCCAAAAA
Organism: Flaveria sonorensis; assembly: GCA_025506505.1. Classification (NCBI taxonomy): domain Eukaryota; kingdom Viridiplantae; phylum Streptophyta; class Magnoliopsida; order Asterales; family Asteraceae; genus Flaveria; species Flaveria sonorensis. The sequence continues at coordinate 57,917,284 of CM046440.1, read as the reverse complement.
TAATAAAAAATAAAAAAGCAAAAGAGAAATCACAAAACCCATAATTGAAACCTAAAACCTTGCAACATCCCCCTCCATTCACTTAGAATTAAGAGAGTACTTCAAATTAACCCATAAAAAAACCAAAACTTGCTACCAAATAAAAGGTCACATGTACCACCTAACACCTACAAATTGACCCAACAAAAAAAAAAGAAAGAAAAAGAAAGTTATATAACACAAGGGTAGATTTCAGTTTGAGGTTAAAACATAGGGGGTTAAGGGCAATTTGGGTTTTTCCCAGGGCCTCCATAGTAAAAATAGTGACCCCAATCACTATTGCTTCCAGTTTGGACATCATAACAGTTGGATTGCTCTGTGAAAGTGCCTATATCTTTTGGAGATTTGAGATTGTTTTCTTTGTCAACAACTTGAATGTTTCTGAAGTAGCTAGCTTTCCCGAATCCTTCTTCGGGGAACCGCCCGCTGCCCATTTGAGTCGACGTGTGTTGCCCGTCTGGCTCTGAGTTGACCACCTCGCCTCCCCATTCGATCATCGAAGCACTGTCGGCTAAGTATGAAAACAAGAAAGAGGGCCAGTAGCCCAACACATAACCATTCCCAAATTGCATCCACCAATTTCCCTCCTTTTGATCCTGAGAAAACATCAAGTTAGATTATATAACACATTAGCTATTTATAAAATGTAAAAAGAGAAAAAAGATGGTTACGGGCCAACCCCATGCGACCAGTTTTGACTAGTGGTGTCAATCATGTTAGGTTGGTGGGTTGAATCGTTCAATCCGAACTTGACCCGTGTTTTAATTCATGTCAAAACATCAACTCTAATCCCACACTCTTAAAATCATGTAACCCGTACACAACCGTTTATCAAATGTGTTCAACGGGTTGGCAGGTAATAATAAAAAAGTAACCGTGTTAATTGGGTTGGTGCGTTGTAAAAATAGGTTAAACGGGTCAGCGAGTTGACCTGAGTTTAACCTGTTTTACTAAACAGGTTAAACAGGTCAATTCGAACGAGACCCGTCACCCGACCCGTCACATTTGACACATCTAGCCCCGGTTCATGCAAATTTGCCCATTTTTAAATACTTGTGTTCCCGGCAGCAGATTCGATTAATCACAAACACACCACTAATTATGTCAGTGGGAAAACCAAAGAAGATGCCAAAGATTTCTCAGCATTTGTTCCAAGATAATATTTCTTATTCAATATTCAATAACTTCAGATTTTTAAAATCAAGAAAAGAGAAAAAAAACCTATAAAAGGTGCCACTTTTCTCAAGTAGAGTGATTTTAAAATAGTGAGTTGAATCAAGATAAGTGAGCCAATTCAGAGTTAGTGCTATCTTTAACTAATAAACAAATCAGTGGCCCAGACCAAAGTCAGTAGGTTGAATTGGAAGTTACCTTCCAGACAAGGATACTGATATCATATTGTGAATTCCTATATGCAGAAACAGGGGAGATGCTTGCACCCATTGCAATGTTGTTGTTGATTTGGATGAAACCCGAGCATAGTAGATTGTAGCAACCTGTTGCTTGATATGCATCACTCTATAAAAACAAGCGAACGAATAAATAAAGAATTAAACACACCGTATGAACACATTCACATTAAAATCAGTCACAACAATTGTACTTACAGTCCAGTAAGTGAACAATCTTGTGTTATTATCACCATAAAGATCCGGGCTGACCTGAAAATTATCAACATCAGGATACAACTGTAGCTAAGAATGACTCAAAAGAACAATTATCAGCACAAAAATAGAGTGATTATGGAGAAATGAATGACATTTTCTTGGTATAAATAAATTTTAGCAAATGATATCCCCCCCCCCTCTCTTTGTTTTTAACTTGTACATCAACATTGCGAGTCGTGCATGTGTGTGTATTTTGGGTACCTGCCAACCAGCTTCGATGCTGTTGAGATCTTCACCAAAAGAACCACCCAAAATCCAAATTTGAGACAAGCTAAATTCGTTCGGTTGTTGAATCTTTGGTTCCCAAACATTCATGGTTGCTTTTGCTCCATAATACTTGTCTCCTTCAACATAAGCTATTGCATGTATATTTTACAATAAACAATATACCATTAGTTATTAATTCAAGAGTAAAGAGTTACATATTCAATAAACATATATAATGGCAAATTACTCTATTATCTAATCATTTCAGCTCAAATTATTTGTAATTAGCAACCTAAAGAGAATGAATTCAAGCTAAAAAAACATACTCATTAGCTATCACTGCCACTTTTAGCTAACCATGTGGAAATTACTAAACTACAAGATTGCAATCAGCCTCAAAAAAGCATACTAATTGAATAATTAGTACAAATAAAACATGGGTATTTTATATTTTGTCAAAAAGATGCTAAATTGTGTATCTTTTCTCCTAATTATGCACTAATCTTCATCAAGCTCACCTGATGACCACTTTCATTAACAAGATCTGGATCTGCAGATTTAGGCATCATTCTAGCAATGCTTTTGTGCTTCTTCTTCCCATATCTTTTAACAGAACTTGCTCTCAAAACATCATCTTCTTTTGTTCTTCTGATAGGTATTGTTTCTTCAGGGCACATGCCATTCACGTGCCACAGCTGCTTGATTGTATTTTCTCTTTCTTTAGACTCTGTCTTCACTTTGTTATCATCATAAAGCCCTTCTGGATGATAATTAGGCCTCATCTAAACAAACCACCACAAACATTATATCAGAAAATGCACAAAACAATGAATGATTACATGAAATACTGAAATGATTAGATGAAATATTGGATGATTAGATGAACAGAAGTACAAAAGACCTGAATCTTGTGGTCTTTGAGAAATGGGTGATCAAAAGCTGGTTGGTGAGAGATGTGCACACAATCAATAATATCCCCATCTGGGCTCTGTGAAATCACACAAATAACAACAAAACAAACTGTTATATCACAACAATTTCATAACATTACACCAAATTTCAACAACAAACCTTCAAACAACCATCAAATCAACACAAATTGAAAGCATAATGTATGAACACAATTGGGTGTTCTTCATTCACTAACCTGAATGCTCTTCACAGGGGTTTTATTGAGTCTCTTTAAGTGCTTATGAACTGAAGCTTCTGTCTTGCAGCTGGTGGCTGACGAGCGGCGCAAGATAGCGAAGTGACACCAACACGACGACGATGAGGAAGAAGACACGAAAGGTGCTAAAATACGCAGCGGCCATTAACAAAAGCTGTAGGAACAAAAACCCACGAAGGTTGCTGAAAGAAGCTTATGGTTTTCCGACTAAAAGCTCCGGCTGAAGCTCACATCCACCATGACCAACACAAAAGTGGGAAAACACACACACATACACCCAGTGGTTATCCTACGCACCCCTGAAACTCCGAGGGATTTGCTTGCTGCAGGATTCCTTTATCTCTCTCTCATACACACACACAGATGAAAGATGGAAGATTGTAGATTGTAGATTGTAGATTGTGAGTGTAGATTGAATTTTGGAGTTATAAACACGAGGGGTAAAACTAAAAGGAGAAGGATGATGAAAATGAAAGGAGTGTGTGTGTGTGTGTGTGTGTGAAAGGGTACAGCGGGGATAATGGGTGGGGGTGTATTTAGGCATCTGCTGCCACCAGTGGTTTTCTTTGTCGTTTTCTTTTTCATTTCCCGATTTTGCCCCTGCCCGATTTCAAATTCATCTTTCTACCTTTTTCACGTTACTACCCTTGTTTTCTCTTTTACCTTCCATGTTAATACCATTATATTTATCTTAATATTATCTTCGGATGTGATGTGTTTTCTATATTAAAGAAGATAATTGTTGTGAATGAAAAATATAATTTTATTGTTTATTTTTATATTTGAGAAAAATATTATTTATCTTTATAAATATTTTAATTTTTTAAAGGGGATAACTTTGTAATAAATCAGGTCACTTATAAATTTATTTGTCTCAATCAGGTCATTTATAAATATTTTCGTCTTAATCAGGTTACTAATAAATTTTTTTATTCCAATCAGATCATTAATGTTTCAGGATTATTCTAACTAAGTCACTCATAAATTGTAAAAGTATTTAAAAAAAATTGAAATATATAAAAACTTAACAATATTTATAAAGAAACAAATTATTTAAAAATTTGTGAATTATTTAAAATATTTAAAAAATATGAGTGAGCTAATTGGAATACTTCTAAAACTTTAATAACCTGATTGGAACAAATAAAAACTATCAGTGACATGATTGGAACAGATAAAAATATGAGTGGTCTAACTTGAACACTTCAAAAACTTGTTTACTATTCTGTGAAGTTTTTTTTTTAAGTGATTAATGTAATGATAAAAATATATAAATATTAGATAATTAAAAATAAGTAAAGAAAAAATAATATTTTTTAATGTAATTGTAAAAATGAGAAAAAAAAAAAAAGAAAAACTAATATGAATTCTGTAACGCATACATTGAGGTATTCTAGTGACTAACACAAATTATTACAAAAAGCATTATTTATTTTCTTAGTCTTAAATTATTTTAAAATTGATATATAGAACGGTTATAGTTTCGGACACGTAAGTTCAAAAGTAAACTTTTATTCTTGTATTAATTCATCTTCAATTTAACAGTTAAAGCAATAATTAAATAATTGTAATTTTGAATTATATATTAATAATAATTTTAGTATTTGTTTATAGATTTCAAATCTAATTGGTCAACTTTGACACGTTACTTTTACTCTCTTAAGTTTTTATAGTTTTGGATTTATCCCAATACAATTTTTTTTTTAAACTAATTTATTACGTTCGTATATTTAGGTATATGTTGTTACGAGTCAGGTCATATATAACAACTCTCACGCTTATTTTATATACGCTTTGAGATGATCTACATTTCTACGTTCGTCTACGAGTCGGGTCATATATAAAACGTTTTCATCGATGATATAAATTCAAATTATTCTACATTTCAACGTAAATTTAGTTCGGACACGAGTTGGGACGATTGTAATCTTTGTGTGACATAATTTTGTTTGGAAACAAAGTGGGTCAAGTATAATACGTTTTTGTTTAACGATATAAATTCGAGTTGCTTTACAGTTCAACGTGAATTTAGTCCGAAGACAAGTCATGTCAATTGTTATTCTATATTTCATCACGCCGCGTACGATGCCGGCACAACGGGCAGACAGTAAAAACACTGGTTAATTATTATGTTTGTGTATCTAGATAATCTACTAGGATATACTACTTTTACATGTTTAAGTTATGTTGCAAGCATATAGGTAGGTGAAATGTGCACAATTAAAGCAAATTCGTTTAAAGATTCTTATATGCATAACTTACATTGTGATTGATTAGGTAAATCTGTTGAATTCATTGTTTCTATAAATAATTAAATCATTAATAAAATGCTAAATGTTAAATGTTTGTGTTTTAATTTGTAACTTTCCTGATTGTTTATTTTCATTTGACACTAAATTTGTTTATTCCTATTTGATACGAGACTTGATTGATGAGGCAACTTGATTGTTTCCTTTTAATGATTGATAAGGTAAATCGAGTTTATTATTTGGTGAGCTTTAAACAGGGCTTATAACAATTAAACTTTAAAAAAGTCTCAATTTTTACCGTACTTTGACCTCAAATGGTGAGCTTTAAACAGGGGTTATAACAACTAATCTTTTAACTTTTCCCAATCCTAAAGAAAACTTGGATATTTAGTTTTGAGATCACATCATATAATTAGTGTAATTAATCCATATAAACATCCATTCATAATCATAATGCCACTTAACTACATATACACACTTGATTATGACTATAAGATAATTTTGCATTTAACAGCTCCAAAGGCCACATGTAATAATTAATTAAGCGAAGATGTTTAAAACACACTTAAAATGATTTAAGTAAGACCACTCTTACTATCTTTATTTTAAGACAACACACACTAGAATGGGTCAATTGAGGCCCTAACATTATTGAATTTCATAACTTCAGTAACAAAAATCTACATCAATGTTATTGATATAGATCAAAACATGGGTGTAAACTTACGAACTTGAGATAAGATCAGTTACTTTGCCGCTTCTTTCTTCATTTTCTTGAGAGAAAGGGTTGATCCATTAGTGATTTAACAAAACATCTACAAATCTCTATCTGGCCTTTATGAATAACATATTTTCATTACTTTGTCCTGTTATAGATTTTTATAACTTTCTCATTTTACACATAAAAACATATGAATACGCACGGTTCTTTAATTGTTTAGAACATATCCAACTCAAGTCTTGAAATTAACATTCACTTTCTCTTTGAGACATTTTAACAAACATCTTGTGTTTGCTTTTAAAAATCTTCATTGCCCAGATGCTTAATGTTTGCATTTCCATCTAAGTTATGTACACAGTATACACCATTGGCATAAAAGAAATCACAAACTTCTAGATTATGAAACAAAACCCAGGTTTGATGGCCTATCACCAACTCATTAATTAAGTTTTGATACATTATACAATTAATCCTTCGTCTTTATTACTTAAACATGCTAACAATAAACTTTCTTTTACTTTATTCAAAGCCTCAAACTTTTTGTATATCATTTTAACGTTAACCTTTAGTTAGATAAATTAATCAACCAGAACCTTTATAAGTGTTATACTATCAGTAGACTATAAAAGTTACTAATTTAGATCTTACCCGCAGCAAATAATCATTAGAGTTTTATTGATTATATAAGACCACAACTAATAGTTAGGATATTTATTTCTTTAGTCACACTAATAATTTATTAATAATCTTGGGGTGTTACAATGATAAATAAGAGGTGGCATCAACAGATTTGGCAATGACGATAGCGTCGACAGCAAAATAGACAAAAAGTTAAAAAGGGAGATAAAAGGTGTAATATAGAAGTGGTTTATTTATTATTCTACAATTGTAGTAGTAAATTAGGTTTTATTTTACATGAATACGAAATTTGATGATAAAACAACCTAAACGTTATTTAAGTAACTTGTGGCTCGTAACTTAATTGTCAGTTCATAAAATTAGCTCATTTAAAAGCTTGAGTTGATTGTTCAGTACAAGGAAGGGAACCTATAACGACTTTTCGTTGCTATAGATGTCGTGTGCACAGAGTCGTTGTAATAAGTGTTAAAAGTCGTCGGGAGAAGTACGTGTTGTCGGTAAATATTTCTCTATAGGGACGGCATTTCCTCGCTATAAGTGTCGAGGTAATTGTCTTTCTTTGACTAAAAAAGGTAAAAAAAACATGACTTTATAATGTATAGCAATAACATATTGTCGCTGTAGAGTTATTATCAAATATATATTTTTTTTTCAGAAAAAACTCTATAGTGACGACATGTCATCGCTATAGAGTGATTATCAAAAAAAAAAAAAAAAATGCTCTATGATGATGATATATCGTCGCTATAGAGTCAACACCATATGCTACAGTGATTTTCTTATGTCCTACGGTGATCAATACGTCATTTTGCTTGTGAGCTATAGTGAATACATGATGTCGATATAAACATTTTTAAGAAGCTAAATTTTAATACAAATACTAAAAATTTGCATTTCAAATTCATGCTTTTAACAAACAAGTAGTTCAATAAACAAATAGTTCATGCAAATCTAAGGAAAAACAATACAAACGCTAATGGCCATCAGGTGGTCGTTGTTGCTGCTAGTAACGCATCATTTCTATTTGTTCTTGAAGCATTCTTTGCATTTCTTGTATTTAATACGCTTGCTGTCGTTGGATTTCTTGATTTTGTTCTTGTTCTTCTGTTTAAGTTGAAAATTTTTCTTGCAAATGCTATGTTTGGAGGGATTGTATGCTCGAAAAATTACAGGTATAGCTTTTGACCGGTTAAAAATCATGTGTATACCAAATGTTGTTTTGAAAATGACGCCTACTTTTTTGCTCCATCCTACCAATTGTACTAACTGCATGTCGTTAATATAGCCTTTGACCAGTAAAATAGGGGAACATCTGTACCGCCGCCATGTCATCATTACAGTGTCAAGAGACCCGACAACACATGTCGTCAACCTGCGTCGGCACAAGGGCATTTTGTTGTAGTAATTCAAGATTGCTGTAAGTACGAGTAGAAGGTAATTTGCATGAATGAAGGAAATTTTGCTTGTATTTAAGTTTTTTGCCCTCCTTTTCTTATAATTATTTTAGCATTATTCTATATATAAATAAACCAATGCGAGGAATAGTGAGGGGTTTTGATATTAGCCACAAAGTGTTAGATATTTACGATCTGGCCCCTTCACATGTTTCCCCACCCTCTGAAACGTTTCTAAAGGGAATAGAAGGAAAAACTTCCCTCTTATCCTTCAAGTTCATTCCTAGAGAGAGAAAGCCTTTTTTACGCCGCCGACCGCCGCCGCCTGCACCCCGACCCCATGTACGAAATCGTCGGTCTATCGGTCGTCCGTCGTCTATGTTTTGTGTTGGGATGTCTCTATGGGCGTTGATGGTGGTTCCGGTGCACTCTTACATGCATCGGCATCGCTGCCGAGTTTCTTGGAACCCGAACTGGTGAAGTTGTCGTCTTCTCGGTGCTCTGGTAGTGGTGACGGATGTTGTTGGTTGTTTCATTTCGCAAAAAGAAAGAGTGGTAAGGGTTTGGAGGCGGCGTTATCACCTGTGCTCGAGAGATAGGTGTGTCGTCGGCTAATCTATTTTGTCGATTATGATGAGTGATACCTCATCCGAGACTTTGTGGTTGAGTTGTTTATCGTGTTGATGATGATGTGGTTATTCATATCTGAGACACCTGTGTTGTGTTGCTGATCTATAGTCTTAAATATGATTTATGTTTTCCATTTATTGGTGATTTCTGCTACTGTTTGTTTGGTTAGACTTTTGTGGGGCTTTGATAAATGTTTGGTGGTTGTAATTTCTTATCTATTATTTGGGATTTTCGTTTGGTATTAACCTATGTTGGGATCATGTTGGAATATGGCTATAAGATTTGTTGCAAAGTACCAATTATACTTGATGATTGCGCTCTGTTGTAATCTGAACTAGGGCCTCATTTGCCTTTTAACACCTGCCATTGATTCGGTTGGATGTTTACGGATGTGATGGTCACCATGTGTTCATTAGGGGCTGCACTTGGTTATCGTTTCGGGTGTTCGAAAGCCATTGTTTCCCGGTTGTTGTTGGGTATTATGGGGAAACAATTGCCACGACATAGTCTTGGTGTTTTTGGTTATAATGCTTGTTCAGTGGCCCTTGATTCTGGTTGTTTCATAACCGCAAACTGTTCATAATGTTGCTTGTGAGATTGACTTCGCTTGAATGGTTGTAATTGTTGTCCAGTAGCCCTTAATTCCGGTTGTTTTATAACCGCAAACTATTCATGCTTATGAGATTGACTTCACTTGAATAAGGATGGGTGATAGGCGATGACGATAAACAAATGAGTTTGTTGTTTTGACGTGGTAAACGGTTAGTTTGCAGTCACAATAAGCTGTCATTTCCTGAGACTTTTATCGATTTGTGTAAGAATCGATTCAACCTCGCCGCGAAGCGCGTGTGAAAAAACAAGTAGTTTACTTAACTAACTACTCATTTTTTTATAAACTAAAACTAATAACATATTAAAAAAATATTAAAAATAATTAAAAATGACGCTAAATAAATCTTTTCCTTGTTTATATTCTTATGACAAAGATTCGGTATTCTAACCTCGAATTTCTAACAAAATGAAAATTCACCCCCTTATATTTATTTTATACTGCCAACTTTGCAGTAGTATGCATAAAAAATACGTAAAAACAAGATATCCCATAAGCATAAAGGGATTAGTCAGAGCACGATTACTATATTCTAAATAATATTATTATTTTAAGTGTTATAGTTTTGATATGTTAGTTAATTTAATATGTTACACATATTTAAACCAAACATACTAAATAACATTTCTTAAAATTTAGTCTGATGCATACTATTTTATTATATGAAAGTAAAAGATTCATGATTCAATACTTGTTATGGTTATTATTAGAAAAGGATTCATGATTCAATACTTGTTATGGTTATTATTAGAAAAGGTTAACACACCTTTTTATTTAGCGTGAAAAAGTATTTTCAATTTTAAAGTTGAAGTTTATTGATCCTTGTGAAATATAATTATATAAATATATTTTTTTTGAAAATAAACTACTTGTTAACTTTTAAATTTTTGATGAAGTGACGCAGCATAAAGTAGTGATGTATATATCGTTTTGTTTGTATAAGATGACATGAACTTAATCGGTTATTGTGTTTCACATGATAACCTACATTGTTTGTTAATTTGTGGGTGCATTATTTTAGACCTTTGGATTTTTAATGTTATAAGCGAGTTAATATTTTTAATCAAAAGAAAAAATATATATAATTTTATATACTATTAATAATTTTATAGATTATAAAAATAGATATAAATGTCCATATACCTTGTCAACATTGAGATGGACATAAGTTTCTATAAATTAAAAACTTTATTTTTTAAATGATTTCGTATCACTGTATTATATAGTCCAGAAAAACAAATGATGGACAAAATTGACCAACGTTTGTCGACAAAGAAAAAGAATTAGAAAAATGCGATAACCTATAAACTAGCTTACAATTAAGAGCCCAGATTATTATATATCTCATAATTTGGTTCGTGAACCTTATATTAACGAATAAACTAAAATTTTATATTAGTGTATAACTATAAATTAAATAACTGTACAATAAATGATGAAATTCAATAGTTCGTTTTCTTGGTTTTGCTAATCATGCAATTTCCTTTCAAATAATAATTATTTTAAGAACCAACAAACATATGTCTTCATTCGTTATAATGTTCCCTACAATTTAGTTGACGTAAAGTGTTGGAATTAGGTCAAATTTAGTTGAAGCTTTCATTAGTAATCTTTCATAATTTAAAATCCAATCTTTTGTTTCAAACAACAGTTTGTAATGGTTGCATAGCTTTAAAAATCCAAAAATCTCATGATTTGTCAATCCAGAAAATTTGAGAAAAATATTACTTAATCTGTATTTAAAAAAATTTAAACTTACATTATTTTATAGGAGACAAACATAATATTACTACGCCATAACATCATAAGCAGTAAAAAAAGATACTTAGAAAAAATTCTTGATGGTAAATTTAACGGTTAAAAAAAAAAGAACATGATAGGATTTAAAAGGTACACTCACATAATAATTATAAACGATGGAGATGGTGGTGTCTTTGTTGAAGGTTTGTCTGTATTGACACCGCACATGGCTCGATCCAGACTCGTATTTAACACCATACATCCATGCTATATCATAACTCTGCAACTAAACTGGTACCGTCGTACACCTTTCGTTTCTATACAAGTTTTTGTTTTATTATTTAAATGCATCATATTTAAGGCAATATCAGTAAATACTCCTGCATTATATGTTTCTACTTTACAGATATATGGGACATGTTAATTTATATCAAATTTATATTTATATTTTCATGGTCATGGGACTTTAAATTGTTTTATGTATTCATTTTATTTTCTATGTAGTTATAAATGTTTGAAAACGTATAAAAATACCTAATTTTTTAAAAAAGAAGCTGTTATGTAATACAAGGTAGATACATGAATATACGCGGACAAAATTAAAAAATGAGTTAAATCTTATACTTTCGAAGGGAAATTTCAATACATGAAAATAAAGAGATGCACGTGTTTTGTTTGCGCGGGTGTGATGACCTGTCGTTGGGGTCATGCAAAAACCTAATTAACCTAGGTAGCTAGAGTAAGTCAGGTATCGTATCCACGGGGAGCATGTGGTTAGTGTTACACGATTCGTTTGATTATTAAACTAACTTACAAATTTAAAAAACTGAATTATTGTCTCTTGACTATAAATGGATCTGGATGAGATTAACTAAAAAAGATTACTTTATGAAGCAAAACGAAAACTTGGACTTGGTTTGGAACTATTGAGATGAAAGAGATGACACCCGGGTTTCAGGAATGTAATTGAATACACGGCTTATGTTTTACCCGATCTTGAAGTTACATAGACATAACTTGTTTATCACATATGTTGAAAGGTAATTATGAACTTGATATCCGATTATGTAAATTAATTAGTAAACTAACTAATACCATAATCTAGAAACTTTATTTGCAATCACCGATTAATGATGATAACCTAATTACTACTCAATGGTTAACAATATAAAACTGATAACTTGATAAGTAATAATCAAATCAACTAACACGAATCTTTAATCAATACATGATTCAAACACATAAACGAATAAAAGTTGTTAAACAATCAAAGATTATGTCTTGACTAGGTAAGAACATAAGAAAGCATAATCAAATCACAAACCATCCACCCGGGGATGATCACGGATGTTTAGCCTTGCATCTTCATCATAATCTCTTCAATCTTCAACTTGGGGATATGAATCCTTGATCAATTGATGATTAAAGATATTTCAAAGGCTCCAAATAGTCTAAAGATTCGTTCTTGGGGCTGGAGGCAAGTCTCTTCTCGAAACCCTAATGTTAGGGTTTAAATAGGTTTTGAAATTTGAAACAACCCTCAAAAATATCGCCCTAGACCGTAACTTACGGCCTATAGGCCGTAGGTTACGGCCTACCTTCAACCAGACGGCCAAACCTTCTGTCTTACGGAGTTCACAGACGGTGTTGATACAGGGCCGTAAGTTACGGCCTCATGCCGTAGCTTACGGCCTCCCTGCAACTTGCACAGTTTTCTTTATTTTCAGCACCTTTCAACCCGTAGTCTTCGTATCCTTTGTATCCTACTCAAATAATGTCCGTTAAGCTTCATTTGACCTACATTTCAAACACGCAACAAAGTAATATTGTTCGACATAAAATATATTAAAATGCAATATTAACTATACTAAGTGCATGCATATTAACCAATCATCACATCCCCACACTTATCATTTGCTTGCCCCCAAGCAAACTTGCTTATAACACTATAACTATCATTAGACAAATACGATCCAACCATGTATTCACCTTCTGTTAGCTAAGGTCCCAAGTAATACCCAACTCACAGTTTCATATCTCAAGCTATAGCTTTGTAAGCAAAGATATTACTCTTTAAAATATGATCTATCTAACCAAGCCCAACAAGCTTTCTAATCTTCCCTATGCATGTAGTCACACCTCTCACAAGTTTCACTCCTCTCGGTTTAGTATATGGTCTAGCAAAAGGTATGCTAGTATATCAGTGTAGTACTCTCAACCAAGAACAACTCATAATTACCATAAGCTTGCATAATGATCGCAACTCCACCAATTAACACAAACCATGCACACATCAAAAGGTCTTTAAAGGGTTGTAATGTAAGGCTTAGGATTTGGGTGCGGATAGAGAATTTGAAGTGGCTAAAGGTGATGAAATCCAAATAAGAATGTTGAAACGTACTGAATAATAAAGCGACACTACACAATGAATTTGGGTAAACTTGACCCATATCATAATTTACTACCACTGAAACAAGACATTGATATTGTGGTCATTTTGACCCATTTTTTACTCATTTTTTTTCTTTCTTTCTTTTTTTTTTTTGAATGATGATTATATCTAAACACTTCATTGCTTCTAATAATATTATATCAAAAATTCAAGCAAACTTATCAGATTTCATCACATGGGCTTAAAAAGTGAAAAAGATTTGAAAAGGCTAATGGGTTGATTCGGGTTTAAACAATTAAAGAGGTTAGAGGCTCAAACTGGCGACTAGGGGGTATTTTAGGGTTGGATAATATGATTGAAAAAGGCTAATAAAACAAAGGTTCATTCTAATGCCTTAATCATATATGTGCAACAGTTTGGTTCGTGATTTAGAAACGTATCAATTATGCAAGTTCTAGAATAATGCAATCGTTCTGGTAAACACTTATGAAAGAAAGCTGAGCAATTAACCTGTTAATGTTCTAAGCTCATGTATAGGCTCAATCCTCATAAAAAAATGATGGTAAATAGGTTAAGGATGTGAAAACATGCATAAAAAGTCCACTATATTGCTTGTTACCCCAGGTTAAACATCTCTAATAATTCTAATAAATTTCTTCTTTTTTTTTTCAAGTGAGATAGCTATGACTGAGGACCTCTGCTTGTTGGGTTAAACATACTTTCACGATTTCAATTGAAAAAATTAACCTTTCATGCATAAATAAGTCGCTTTAGGGGCATTTTGAAAGATTTTGTTCAATAATTTTTTTTCTCAATTTTCAAACTTCCCTTCATCCCCACACTTAAATCTTACATTGTCCTCAATGTACATTTTAAAATTGTTATGTCAACAAGGGTACTATCAAACATCCTAACCTTTACCCAAGTGAAGTTACAAGGCTAACTTTCCAAAGACGCATTATGCCTACCATGATTGTACTAAATGACACCAAACTAGCAAAACTTTAAGATACAGAAAAAGTACATGGACCTGATCATAGATGATAAAAGATGCCTCATCAGCAATATATGATGGTTATGCTTTAACTCAGATAAGTAAAGCCGCCCAAACACACATTTCTTTATGCTCCTAAAGATCCATGAGCTTCCCCACACTTGAATATTTGCATCCGGTGCTTAAAGCTCAAAAACAAAATAAACAAAACAAGAAAAAAAAAAAACAAAAACTAAAAGAAACAAATCAATTTCGGGTTGCCTCCCGATTAGCGCTAAGTTTTAGGTCTTCAGCCAGATCGTACCTGATATAGTTATGGTGGTTTAAGTGAACATTTACCTACCAAATTCCCAATAAAAGCTCGATAGTTGACTTGCCAGTTCCATAATTGTGTTATCATGCTTAGCAAGTTTGTTGAGTAGTTGTTGTGGTGCCATCTCATGATGATTTGTCTGATGTCTTCCAATGCAACTTTTTTTATCTTGGTCTTCAAATCTTCTTTCCCAACTTTAATAAGAGTAATAAGCATATGAGAATGGTTGGGATAAACTAGATCAACGTTAGGCTTTAGCTCTTTCAGAGGTATTACATCTTCATTTAACTTAAAACATCCTAAGTCATGCTCTGAATGACCCATAACATCTTCTATCACATCAATATCAATCACGGTGCCACAATCTAACTCATATTGCTCTCGTTTAAGTTGAGCTACATCCTTAGTGAGTTGGCTAACCTGCTTAACTAAAGTCTCGAATGATTTATCTCTTAACTTGTCTTCCTTCTTCATTTCCACGATCATGTTCATGATTGCATCAAGCTTAGAGTTTATTGAAACCTGAGGCTTTTCATATGTCAACTGAGGGTATTCAAGATAGTAGTCATCGTATTCCTCTTGATAGCTTGATAATTGTGGTATATCGGCTTCATAATGGTTCAAATCCCACTCAAGCCTACATGATAATATTCTTGATATTTTGATGGTGGAGGAGGTTCAAAGTGTGAATAATATGAGGGTGTCTCTTCATCATCATAATTTGTTATCACATATCCTTTTTGCCTCCTATATTCAGAACATCCTCTTTCTATATTTCCATATTTTCTATCGAACAGTGGACAATCTTGAACCCAGTGACAATCACTCCCGTAACAAATACATGGATCGTAATCATCATCATAATCCCAATCCCAATCCATGATTGTACTAAACCTGTAAGAAAATTACCCTACAAAAAAAAACCTAGAATACCCAGGGTAAAGACGAACAAATAAAACAAACTAAGAAAAACAAATAATATATTTTGATTTTTTTTTAATTTTTACTTTTTTTTAAATATTTTTTATTTATTTTTTTTAATTTTGAAGCTTAAACAAATACTAAAACGAAAGAAAATCATTCAAATCAAATAACGCTAAGCGCACTAGCTCCCCGGCAACGGCGCCATTTTGATGACCTGTCGTTGGGGTCATGCAAAAACCTAATTAACCTAGGTAGCTAGAGTAAGTCAGGTATCGTATCCACGGGGAGCATGTGGTTAGTGTTACATGATTCGTTTGATTATTAAACTAACTTACAAATTTAAAAAACTGAATTATTGTCTCTTGACTGTAAATGGATGTGGATGAGATTAACTAAAAAAGATTACTTTATGAAGCAAAACGAAAACTTGGACTTGGTTTGGAACTATTGAGATGAAAGAGATGACACCCGGGTTTCAAGAATGTAATTGAATACACGGCTTATGTTTTACCCGATCTTGAAGTTACATAGACATAACTTGTTTATCACATATGTTGAAAGGTAATTATGAACTTGATATCCGATTATGTAAATTAATTAGTAAACTAACTAATGTCATAATCTAGAAACTTTATTTGCAATCACCGATTAATGATGATAACCTAATTACTACTCAATGGTTAATAATATAAAACTGATAACTTGATAAGTAATAATCAAATCAACTAACACGAATCTTTAATCAATACATGATTCAAAACACATAAACGAATAAAAGTTGTTAAACAATCAAAGATTATGTCTTGACTAGGTAAGAACATAAGAAAGCATAATCAAATCACAAACCATCCACCCCGGGATGATCACGGATGTTTAGCCTTGCATCTTCATCATAATCTCTTCAATCTTCAACTTGGGGATATGAATCCTTGATCAATTGATGATTAAAGATAGTTTCAAAGGCTCCAAATAGTCTAAAGATTCGTTCTTGGGGCTGGAGGCAAGTCTCTTCTCGAAACCCTAATGTTAGGGTTTAAATAGGTTTTGAAATTTGAAACAACCCTTAAAATATAGCCCTAGACCGTAACTTACGGCCTATAGGCCGTAGGTTACGACCTACCTTCAACCAGACGGCCAAACCTTCTGTCTTACGGAGTTCACAGACGGTGTTGATACAGGGCCGTAAGTTACGGCATCATGCCGTAGCTTACGGCCTCCCTGCAACTTGCATAGTTTTCTATTTTTTAGCACCTTTCAACCCGTAGTCTTCGTATCCTTTGTATCCTACTCAAATAATGTCTGTTAAGCTTCATTTGACCTACATTTCAAACACGCAACAAAGTAATATTGTTCGACATAAAATATATTAAAAATGCAACATTAACTATACTAAGTGCATGCATATTAACCAATCATCAGGGTGTTAACCAATCCACTCTACATTTGTTGTTTGACCATTCATCAACAGTTCTTTGCATGCAATTCTTCTTTGTAAGCGGAAAGATATCGCTATGTATAAACTTCGATTTAATTAGGTAGACATACACCTACTCGCTTTCTTGTTCTTTATTTCTTGTTACAAAATGGAAAGAATCACCATAAACTCAATTTTAGGATTACTTTTTTATAGGACTGTCATAACAGATCAGACACGACATGATAAGACACGACACGATAAGACACGATGATATTTTTTTTCACAACACAAACAGAACACGATAACTTATCGTGTCATTTTTTTTCAAACATAAACACGATCCTGTTAAGAAATATGTTACACAAAATGCCTATTTCAACCTTCATGTCCTCCTATTTGTATTTGTAGCTCCACGGCATTGTGTTTAGGAACACATCTAATATCACATGTTTAGAAACCCGTTTAATGAAACAAAAATTACTATAAGTTCATAAAAGTCTTAACTGATACGTGCTCTTTACCAGATTCAAACTATGATGGTAATGGTGAGTCGACTATGGTGGCGGTGAGCTGTGACCGACAATGGTTGGTGGTTGGTGTTTATGCGTTGTGTGCCAATTGCCGAGCAAGGGACTGATGTCGATTGTGGAAAGGGAAGGGAAACTAGGGTGGAGAATCGAGAGGCAGAGATCGTTTGTTGAGTGGTGGCTACCGACTAGTGATATGTCGATTGTGGTCTGTGGAAGGGAAAGTCGAAAGTGGGAACTGGGAAACTAGGGTGGAGTTGGAAGGGAAACTAGGGTTTTGTTTATAATATTATGTATAATTTAATTATTTTTAAAATTAATAATTATAAACCGGTTTTTTAACAACTTTTAACAGGTTAACGTGTATGTAACCTATTTAGACAAGAATTTTATCGTGTGATAATGGATCAATCTGTTTAAAACACGAAACTTATTAAGCTCAAACACGAAACTTGTTAACTTTGTGTCAGAAATTGATAGCCCTACTTTTTCATTAGATTATCTCCTACTTTTTCATTAGATTATCTCATTGATCATCAGTTACATATACACACAAGAGTTTATGATATTAGGTTTACAATATATAGTTTATACACTCTTTCTTCTCTTTACCGTTAAAGCTTCATCGTCCCTTTGATATCTTTTGATTGAGTACATAAGTAGATGATCACTCGAGAGTATAATTTTAAGTTTCTGAATTTTTAAAAGGTTAGTTAAAATGTGAAAAAGATATCCCTTTAAATAAATAGGATGTGAGAGAAAGTTAAAAAAAACCATGACACGATCGTGGTTAAGATACATGAGATGGTCGTAGCATTGACTACGGCTGGGCTTTCGCTGCATGTCACGAATATGGCCGGACGTTCGATGTACCACGCGACCATGGTAATTAAGTTGATGACCATTTTCTTTCATGAAGCTTTTTGACCATTGCCTTGAATTAAATCTGTTATAAAAATTTTATTCATGTTTGAAATAATATATCCAATTTGGTATTCGATCAAACCAACTATTATTACTTGTCAGGAGATTTGAAATTTTTCCTTCTTTATTCTTTTCATATATTCTTTAAACTAAACCAAACTTTCAGCCCCATGTCAATTGTCATCACCAGAAGGCCAGACTTCTACTACGAAGACATCATATATATGCTTCTAGTCCTAATATGAAGGCATGTAGTAATTTTTTATATGATATATTTATTATATGGTAAACATTAAAATAATAATTTGATGTTTATATATTGTTATCTTACTTATAGAGGTGGAGACGTACACTATAAAGTGAATGGGACGTTGATCCACAGAGGACGCGACTTCTCCAATCAACCATAGATCGAACAAGTTTTGACGGTATGACAATCATGATAGACATGACCCAAAGACCTAACACCATCCCAAGACCCTCTTCGTACTTGGTTTTTCTTATGTATACATTTTATATAGAGATATATTATATTTATTTTTATTATATTAGATCTTCTAGCTTATTAACTAATTTTTTCTTTATTTATTTTCAGCTTCATTTAAGCTTATAAAAATATAATATAATAATTAATATATAGCTCCTAAAGGATAATAAAATTTAGTTTTATTTTAATTTCAAAATTTTTTTGAACTGCATAGAATTTAGTTTTATATTTAATTACATACGGATGACATAGATTCTTTTAAATGTTTTTTTAATAAAAACTATTTTATTGTATTTTTTTCTATTAAATTTCTCTTTAATTTTTTCGCTAAGCTGGCGATACTCGTCAACAATCCTTTGGAAATAAAATTAACATGACTAAATCTCGGACGACGTCTCACCAACCACCATCACGAGTAGTTTTCAGACTAAATCATTCGTGGATGGTACTTTTTTGTTTAGGAGTAAACAAGAAATTCAAAGCAAGAGTACGGAAGATATTTGAGTATAGTACTACGTACACATGAATTGTTATTTATGATCGTCGGAACGAAAGCGAAACAAACAAGTTGGTTGAATACCTCCAAACTTGAACTACTTGGTGGGTAGATGACTATCTTCAACTCAAGTATATATGTCCTGAGCACGTAATCAAGCTATATATACGTACTGCTATAATTTAAACACTAGTCGATCATTTTTCATTCAAGATATCCTAAACAGTGAACTTCACGAGAGGCACTTAGAACCTTGGGTCCCATGACTCTTTAACTCTTCCATGTGAAATATTCTTCCTCAAAGCCCTTTTTTTTAGTCATCATTACAACAAATATATCCATATATTCGGTACTAGGTTACAATCTCGTGTAATACACGGATTAAATAAATTTACTGTTACATGGTTAATAATATAAAAAGTTACATATTAAATATTGTGTATTATGCGGATTGAATAAAAGCATGTATTACACATTTAAAATTTTAAAGTTAACATATTTGAAATTTTAATTATGGATAGTTATTAATTAATAAATAACTATTATGATATTTATAATTAAGAGGAGAGAGAGGAGGAAAAACAAATGATTAGATTGTCTAATATGGTGACAAGTGTCCGGATTTATTTTTATTTATTATTATAAAGATGTTTCATAAGGTAGTAAGGGTTGTTTGGCATTGAATATGTAGTGAGACATAACTAATTTCAATAAACAGTTTGAAATGTTTATAAATCAATTATTTAAAGTTTATGAATATATATTTAAAATTATATGAGCATCTGAAGTCTAGAAAATCAAAACTCTAAAAGCATGTTCGTCATCTAACATTTCAACAAGCCTAAGCACTAAAGAACCTTCTCCGGTAAATAATTTTCTCAACGTAACTACACTCTTCTGAAAAATAGAACTCAACTTTGTTATCTATTCAAATCATCGTTTATTTGTGTGAAAAAGATCGTAGAAGATTGAACAACAAGAATTATGAATCAATACTCAAGAAATATAGTATATATCAAGAACACTTACATACACCCCTTTGATTCTACTCAAGAATACAAAGATGAAGGAATTGTCTTCTATCAATCTGACCTCCCCACCTTTTAAGTAACAACGGTTAGTTGTTAATAACAACACGAACTTTATAGAAAACTACATCTAACCCCCTGAACAATACAAGTATACAAAAACACCCTTACATTATAAACAGAAGAAAGACTAAAGCACTACAAACTTTCAAAGCTTTACAAACATAAACTTCCGAAGCTTAAACTTTTGAAACTTAAACTTCCGAAGCTTTGTAAACTTCCGAACAAACTCCACCTTAGTGCAAAGTCTTTATTCAACATTCATCAACTTCAAGCAACTTTGAAACTTTGACCTATTAAGAGCCTTTATGAAAATATCAGCTGCATTATCAGAGGTATTTATAAACTCAATTATCACCTCTTTAGAGTTTATCACCTCCCTAATAAAATGCAACCTCATATTTATGTGCTTGGTTCTATCATAAAAAACCTGATTTTTATTTAAATGTATTGCACCCTGGTTATCACACCATATCATAGCCTGATCAACACTAGAGCCAAGCTCACTCACAAATCCCTTTAACCATAAAGCCTCCTTAACAGCCTCAGTTAAGGCAATATATTCAGCCTCAGTTGATGACAATGCAACCACATGCTGTAACGATGACTTCCAGTTTACCAAGCTACCAAAAACTTCAAAATAGTACCCAGTGACCGATCTTCCTTTGTCAAGATCCTTTTCAAAATTAGCATCAACAAAACCAAACACAATATGACCTGCACTAGCAGTTGGTCTAAACACAAGTCCAAATTCTTGTGTTCCCTTCAAGTATCTCAAATCCTATTTCACTACTTACCAATGTGACTTACCAGGCTTACTTAGATACCTGCTCACCACACTTACAGGATACCTAATATCTGGATGTATACACACCATAATAAACATCAAACTACCTACCACACTAGCATATGGTACATTTATCATTGCAGCCTCTTCATCAGGTGTACTTAGACTATCTTGACTGGACAATCTGAAATGTTGAGCCATAGGAGTTGCAACAGCTTTACACATGCTCATATGATAATTCTTTAATACTTTCTTAACATATGACGTCTGAGTAAGCCTTAGAATACCAAGCCTCCTATTCCTGGTAATCTCCATAGCAAGTATCTTCCTGGCTTCACCCAGATCCTTCATTTCAAACTCATTCATAAGCAATCCTTTAGTCTCAGCAATGTCTGAGTTATCTTTACTAGCAACCAGCATATCATCAACATACAACAATAAGTACACAAAACCCCCACTGCGACAACCTTTAGAATATACACAACTATCATAGTCACTTCGATTAAATCCATGTGAAGTTATGTATTCATAAAAACGCTTATACCATTGTCTAGGAGACTGTTTCAGTCCATACAATGACCTTTTCAGCAAACATACTTTATCCTCTTTACCTTGAACCATAAACCCATCAGACTGCCTCATATAGATCTCTTCCACCAAGTTACCATGTAGGAATGCGGTTTTAACATCTAACTGTTCAAGTTGTAAGTCAAACTGAGCAGTTAGAGCTAACATCACCCTGATGGAAGAATGCCTAACTACAAAGGAAAACACTTTATTGTAATCAATACCTAGACGTTGTGTGAACCCCTTTGCCACTAGTCTAGCCTTATATCTAGGTGTATCACCTTCTTGAACTCCCTCCTTTACTTTATAAAGCCATTTACACTGAACTAGCTTGTGATCTTTAGGCTGGTCAACTAAGACCCATGTCTTGTTCTTAAGAAGTGAATCCATCTATTCTTTTATGGCAAGAACCCACCTATCTTTATCTGGTGAACTAGTGGCTTTCGTAAAAGAGATTGGCTCAAATATGCTTTCTATTTCAGCTGCTGTGAATACAGATGCAAAAATATCACCATTTGAAGCATACCTTGTAGGAGAAATTACTTGCCTCCTCGGTCTATCTCTTGCAAGACTATAACCACTTGTGCTTGGCCCAGGGTCTGTGCTGCTATCTGATATGCTACTACTACTTGCATTTCTAGAGCACTTAGCAGGACACTCCACCTCAATTTGAACCTCATCTCTAGTAACAGGCATATCACTAGAAACTGCCTTATGCTTTTCAATTAAGTCTTTGTACAAGACATTCTATTTGAAAACAACATCCCAGCTTACTATAATCTTTGGAGTTGTATCATCCATTCTCCATAGTCTATACCCCTTTACTCCTTCAGGTATCCCAGTACAACACATTTAATTGCTCTAGGCTCAAGTTTACCTTGAATGATATAAGCATATGCCAGGGATCCAAACACCCTTAAATGGTTATACTCAGGTTTAACACCCGTCCATTTTTCCATTGGGGTGTTTATCTCAATCGTTGATAAAGGGGACCTGTTAATCAGGTATGTTGTTGTAGCCAATGCCTCTGCCCAGAACTTCTTTGGCAACCTAGAACTAAACAATAAACACCTAAGTTTGTTGATTAAAGTCCTGTTCATCCATTCCGCTAACCCGTTCTGTTATGATGTCCCTGTAACTGTCGAATGTCTAACAATACCATGATCCCTATAATGCTGGTTAAACAAGCCATTGCAGAATTCCAACCCAATATCTGTCCTTTAATTCTTAACCCTTTTCCCAGTCTGAGTTTCAACAAGGACCTTCCATTCTTTGAACTTTAAGAAAGCCTCATCCTTGTGCTTTAGCACAAACACCCACACCCTCTTAGAATAGTCATCTATTAGGGATAGCAAATACTTGGCACCTCCTAAAGATACAGTTCTAGCAGGCCCCCATAAGCCAGCATGCATATAATCCAATATATCTTTTGTATTATGAACACTCCTACTAAACCGTACCCTATGTGCCTTCCCAAGTATACAATGTTCATAAAAACTAGCATCACCACTTTTAAGACCATCTATTACCTGTTGTTTCTTCAACTCAAACATCCCTTGATTACTTATATGCCTAAGTCTCCTATGCCATAACACAGCTTGTGAATCTGCTTGGTCTTCCACTACGGATACGCTACTTGGGATTACTTTACCATCTAGAAAATAGATGTTGTTACTTTTCCTAGTCCTTGACAGTATAGTAAGAGCACCCCTACTAACCTTGGCCTTCCCATTCTTGAGTGCCACTTGATATCAGTACTTTTAAATGTACCCAGTGAAATCAAGTTTATCTTGAGACTAGGAATATACCGCACATCTACCAATTCAATCTTAGTACCATTATCAAGAATGAAACATACCTTCCCCATCCCTTCTATGGTGCAGGGTCTATCATCTCCCAGTTGAACCATATCGCCAGCTTCCATCCTAAGTTCTTTGAAGAAGTCTTTATTAGGGGTCATGTGATGTGAGCATCCTCAATTCATGACCTACTCATTGCCATTGGGGCCTGTTAGAACCACTAACACCTCTGCACTTTCATACCTTTTGGACATGGCATCTGGGGAGTATGAACCAGAATTTTTGTTTGGGGTTCCTTCAATTCTTTTCTTCTTCCTCTCCGGACAATCTTTCTTGAGATGCTTTTCAGAGTTACAGACAAAGCATCTATGTTTGAACTTTGACTTTGATCTAATGCCAGGTTTTGACCTCTGTGGTCTTTGATCAGGTCTTCCTCTTACATACAACCCATCCCCAGCCTCGTCTTTAACATCTGACCTTCGTTTCAGTTTCTTCGAATTAATAGCAGCCATGACCTCCTTCATTGATAGTGATTCTCATCCATACATCAGAGTGTCAATAAAATGTTCATAACTCCGTGGCAATGAAGCCAAGAATATGATTGCTTGATCTTCATCTTCTAATTCGACTTCTATATTTTCCAGATCATGCACCAGTTTGTTGAACTCATCAACGTGATCATCTAGGGTCTTTCCAGATGGCATTTGAAACGTATATAATCGTTTTTTCAGATACAAACGATTTGCAAGGGATTATACATATACAGACCTTCAAGCTTCGTCCACACACCTGCTGATGTTGTCTCTTTAGATACTTCCCTCAAGACTTGATCGCCTAAACTCAGGATAATTACACTTTGTGCTTTCTCTAACACATCTTTCTTCTTTTTGTCTGTCAGTGGCGTAGGTAACCCGACTTCCCCTTTGAGGGCATCCACCACACCCTGGTGAACTAGGAGTGCCCCCACACCCTGGTGAACTAGGAGTGCCCTCATCTTCAGCCTCCACAATCCAAAATCATTTTCCCATCGAATTTCTCGATCTCAAACTTTGTCGACACCATCTCTTCGAGTTGATTGCTACCTTGTATTGCCTTCTACAACTCGAGCCGATCACCAGACTTTGATACCAATTGTTAAAAAGATCGTAAAAGATTAAACAACAAGAATTATGAATCAATACTCAAGAAAAGATAGTATATATCAAGAACACTCACATACAACTCTTTGATTCTACTCAAGAATACAAAGATGAAGGAATTGTCTTCTATAGATCTGACCTCCCCACCTTTTAAGTAACAGCAGTTAGTTGTTAATAACAACCTAACAACACGAACTTTATAGAAAACTACATCTAACCCCCTGAACAATACAAGTATACAAAACACTCTTACACTATAAACAGAAGAAAGATTGAAGCACTACAAACTTCCGAAGCTTTACAAAAATAAACTTCCGAAGCTTAAACTTCTGAAACTTAAACTTCTGAAGCTTTGTAAACTTCCGAACAACTTGGTATATTTATTTCTCATAACCATTTATCTATTAAAATAATTAATAACTAATTTAGGTTTTCATATTATCCAATACAATTAATAATTGTATATTTAGTATATTTAAATATGTATGCATATATATTATATAATCTAGCAAAATGGTATAGAAGTTTAGTAAGTTCAGAAAAAAAACATAAAAGGATGCGGGTTCGTTAGGAGCGTAAATGAGCCGAGTCTAGGTTCGCCTAACCTGAGAGAGCTCGCACTCGACTTGTTTAGAGTTGTATTTTCAAAGACCAAGCTAAGCTCGCTTATTTTTTTTATTAATTATTTAACTATTCTTATATGAATATATAATTAGAATTTTTAAGTATAACATAATACATATTATTTGATTATTTATCATAGTTTTATATGTAATGATTATTATATAAATATATGTTTATTAAGTTCAATAAACACTATATAAATAAATGACGCATTTAGGCTTGCGAGCCTACTTGAGCATGCTAGATGTGTGAAACTTAGTCTTGAGTTCATTTATTACATGAGCCCCATTCACAGCTTGAGCTCATTTAAGTTCGATCCAATTCGAGTTTTTACCGAGCCGAGTCATTGGGATTGAGACCCTCTGAGTTTTTGCCGGCCTCGATCGAAAGGCTCATGAGCTTAGCTTGTTTGCACTATTAGCAATTCATTTATTTTATAAATTATTCTTTATAAAGCTTATTTCATATGTTTTTTTAATATATATAAAAGTATATAAACATTTTCATACTTTTTAAAAACGTTTTTTACAACTATATAAATATTTAATAATTATATTGTTTATATATTCATTTCAAATGTTTTATACAACTAATAACTTTGGTTTTAAAATGATTTTTTCATAGCTAGAAGTGATTTATGACGCGTGATTGCAACTTGTCTAAATTTACTCTTAGGATAAAATACAGTGTTCTTATTAACTTAATTATTAATTATGTGTTTACGCTTTAAACATAATCATTGTTTAAAAAAAAATCAAACACCCCTAACAAACACATATAATTTGTCCCTATATCAAATGAACAACTAAAATATATCTTAATTTGCTAATTTATCAGGCGATATATATATAATTTAAAAAGTAAGGTATTAAGACTTTTAGGCCAGTAATAATGAGATGCCAATAATATTGGCCTTGGAATCATCAAATAGATGGTAAAAAGCAAAGGAGGTGGGCAGGGTCCTCGTGACATAGAATTGGATGTACATGCATAGCATTTGAGCCACATTTGAATGTAGGTGTAGGGTATGCATGCATTCTTATTTGGTTTGGTTGATATCATTCTATAAACAACTTGGGCTTCTGAGTATCTTCTGGTGTTGATCCAACCTTTTTTGTTCAAGAGTAAAACTTACTTTTTACTGTTTAAATTAGTCTAATGGACTGTTTTGTATGCTTTTAATCATTTCATTAAGAATTTATCTTTAAATTGATCAGAGATAAAGTGTGTTTAGTTCATTTAAAAACCATCTCTTAATGGCTCAAGGAGTCTTTTAATATGTAAACATACTAAATGATTTACATGCTATATTTTATTCGGTTAGACTCCTTAAATACTTTCAAAAAGCCCATAGATACCTTTGCCCATCAAAGAGGTTATATATAGTGGAATTTAGGTGTGTAGTAGGTTTTTCGGGTTTTAGTCCTATATATGATAGATATTGATATAGGTTTATAGAGCATGTGAGTTAAAGGTTTTAAAAAAAGTACCTATCGTTTTTGTGTTAGTAATTATGGATAGTGTGCGAAGACAAAAATCGACCCAAATAGATAACGTAAAAAGGATGAACTAGACTAGCAAGATCGGAACCAGGTATATATGGTTTCTTTCTTAGTATAAGTTATTTTATCTGTTTTTGGTTTAATTTGCAACCGATTGAAATGTAAACCAAACCATTATTTAGGGGCGTGATAAACCTAACATGAATTTTACGGATTTGAGTTTAATTTAAAAGAGTTCAGGTCAGTTTCAGGCTAGTTGGAAACCGAATCCACAACCATGCATGTTTATCTTAGATGTTTGTTATATATATTTTTTAAAATATGATTTTATCATAACTTATACTAGTTAGCTATTTTATGACAAGTTAAAATTTAAGAGAAATAAGAATCATGTTTTATCGTTTAAATATAGTTAATTCATATACATGCATATATTTAGTTATAAATTAGTATTTTTAGTCTATTATTAATAAGATTAAAAATACAAAATTTCTACATAAACGAGTTCTGTTGTTGTATAAACCCACAAATACACATGTCATATACGTGTTTATGTGCTAACTCAATTTTCAAGTTTGTGGCGAGTTTCACCGGTCAACCTGTGAACATAGTCTGTTTAGCACGAGTTCACGAACTGTTTAGCACCACTATTGTTGTTTAAATTCTAAACCAAAACTAATTAAATTAAACAGGTTTAGGATATTTGATCCGGCTTTTTGTCAAGTTATTTTCATTTTTCTGATTCATTCTAACACGCTATAACTAACGAACCTTCCTAATAATATACTTACATATAAATAACGATTATAACCGACTATGCTGGTCTTGTGACTTGTAGTGGTCCCAAGATCTTTATGGAAT
Organism: Flaveria sonorensis; assembly: GCA_025506505.1. Lineage (NCBI taxonomy): Eukaryota > Viridiplantae > Streptophyta > Magnoliopsida > Asterales > Asteraceae > Flaveria > Flaveria sonorensis. The sequence continues at coordinate 57,889,379 of CM046440.1, read as the reverse complement.
ATATACAATTTTTAGGGTGTGGGGCTCTTAGCGTGTGTACAAGTTAAAAGTTTGCAAGTATGTGAATGAGCAGAAGTCTGGTAAAGGGAGTCTTTAATGATTTAAAAGTGTAATTTACATTTTTATTATGAAAGTGTAGATGCCTCTCTTGGTTAAAGTTATTCTCAGAGGCAGGACTATGATAGGGTAAAAGGTTTATGAAAAGTGTAATATCCAATTTTAATACACAAGAATTAAATATAACAAAATGTGAGGTAAAACAATTTTCTAAATGGTAAAGTATGAATTAGGTAAATTTACATGACATAATGATTATGCCCAAAAGAATTCATTCCTTGTGAACCAACTCACATGGGGTGTAAAGTCATCCTTGGCGCCACCACCACTCTTCAATGTCTCCTAATATCAAAATAGAAACATGGTTGCCCATTCAACATATGTTAGACACAATCAAGGGTATATAAAGTTTGAAGTTATATTAGTTATTTATTGCAGTTCTAAATTAAATTTTATATAAATATCTTTACTCTAAATAGAGATCATGATTTGATTATATACTTAAAAGTTACCTTCATTATATTATATATTTATCTTAAATGGTTAATTAATAATACAATATCTGTAAACGATTTTTCTCATTATTTTGTAATTCAATCATGGCAAGTTAAATATGGTTCATGATGATTGAAATCAAAATCAATTGGAAATCAGTATGATGATATAAAGGAGTTGATTGGGGTTTTATTATCAACACACACAACTTTTTGACGGGCAAATAATTCCACGGGGAAAAGAATGAGTAGAAACCCTTTTGGTGATATATGAAAGCATACCCTTACTCCTTAAAGTATGGGTTGTGTAAAATAAATTATATAATTGGTGCCATCATTTTAGAGGTGTACCAACTATATACTTTGCATATAATATATCATATCTTACCCATAGGCCATAGGCGAAGTTTAAAATTTCTAATATAAAATTCTAAGATTAAATAAATGAAAATTCACTTTCCAAAAATAAAGACTGTTATTAATCATTCCTTCACAAATTTCCTGGCTGCGATGGCTTGATATTAATGTAAAACGAATAAAAAATATTGGATTGACGGGCTTTTCAAGTGTTAGCAGCATTCTTCTCATTTAAACAACCTTTAGCATCCTTCTCATGTAGAACGAATAAAATTCATTTTGTAATGTGCTTAAAATCAATCTTTATATAACAAAATTGATTATGTTAGCGAGGCTTAACAATCCTATTATTTCATAAATTTTATTTAATTAATTAAGAAAATATTTACATATAATCAAAATAATTAGAAAAACAAGCAATATGTTGCATATAAAAATTATAATAATAACTATATGCAGAAATCATTATAAAACTTTATAAATTAATAACTGAATATTAATAAATAGAAAATGGGTCGAGCTTGAGCCAAACTAAAATAGAAAGCTACTCATGAGCTTCAAAAATAAAGCTTTAAATAGATGCTTGAACTTGAGCTCAACCACTCATAAATTATACAATACATGCTTAAGCTTAGACGAGCTTCGCTTGAATGGGCTCAACTCAATGTTAGACCCCTAGCGAAGTGCAAATGACTAGTTGGGTTGAATCGATTTTTCTAAAAGTCAAATTGTTAAACTTAAAGAACTTGAATTTACTTTTGAGGTAGACATATTTGACTTTATTAAACGAACTTCAATTTAAGTTTGAGTTTTACTTGAGCTCGTTTAAGTTTGGTTTGATATATTCAGTTTTTAGGGAGTTAATAATAAGTAGCATATATATGCTTTTATAGCTATTTGTGTCATTCAACCTCTTATAGGTGTGTAAACAAGCATGCTCATTTTATTTATCAAAATCTTATGAATTTTTTGTTTTGTTACCCAGACCAATTAGATTTAACATAAGTTATGTCGAAATATATTGCAAATTTGCGATGCATTTCCAACAAATGCTAGGGTTTTTTTAAGTTGGGTAGCTTTCTTGTCAAAGTTTATCAAAAAAGTAAGGTTTCAGCTTGCATGGGAAATGCATCACAAGTTTTTTTTAAAAGTTTTGATGCCAAAAGTTGTGTCACAAACTTTTGTAGGAAACGTAGTTGTTTTCTAGTAGCTCAATACATCACACATCATAAAGCATGTAATTTCTTCAACTCAAGCATTGCAACTATGAAATTTTCCTCGAATCTACCAATTAAATGTCTAAAATACATGAATGGTATTTAAGGCCCGACAATTCTTGTTACCTAACATATTTCCCATCCACATATAATTTCATGTACCCCCTCCCAGCAAGGAAAAGACGTATATAAATTAATGGTGGTTAAGATGTCATGCCGATTATAACAGTTCAAAAAAAAATATCTTCATAAGAATATACCTATCAAAATTTCATATATCTTGATCAACACATGGAATCCATAGAGTTGTAAAGCATAGGAAGTTGAAGATCATCCTGTATTTCTGTCAATGGCCCCCATGTTGCTCAGAAGCATATGCACTAGTGCCTTCTTTTGACTCTAGTAACATGCTGTTGCTGCTACTACACATTTGCCAATATTTATATATTTTATTCCTGACTCGTGGAAATGTGGAATCATAATGTGCAACACTGATTAAGGTTTTTAGTTTCAGATCCTGATAATATCGATGCCAGAAATCTTTATGCTTGATGCGAATGGCACATTGTAGATGCATATGCAAGTATGAAACAATTAGAACAACCCACAACAGCAAATTCATAATATTTGCAATTCCACATAAAAGAATATCGTAATTCTATACTCTTGCTCTGACGCTCACTCTAACTAGTTTTATACCCGTCCGTTGGTCGGGTTTGTCAATGTAAAAAATGTCAAGACCTCTCGTAGATTCTAGAGAAATCAGAATAGCTTTGAAATCAAAAGAAAACCTTTTTTAGATGATAGTAAAAAGCGAGCGGCTACATTAATACAACCGCTAAGCGATAAAAGCTGTAATTGACGAACTACTGCAACATGTGATTGTGAGCTACCGCTTCAAAGGAAAATGGTAATTAAAAGTATTGCATGCGAAAATGAGGGCAATCAGCAATGTAGGTGGTATAGTTCATGAAACTTGAATGTAATCTCCTTAAATTGTTTGGGCTTTTTTGCATAGTCCTCCTCGGCCTTGAACGACACCTAGTTCCATGTTGATTTGTAGTGCGACTCAAGTCTGATCACACCTAAAGATGTCATAATAGATGTCTTGATCATCATTAAAAACCACCTGAAGTTACACAACAACGGGAATGAGAAACAAAATAGCCTTTTGTACAAATCAACCATGTGATTTTAAGGTTTATATGATTAGGGTTGTGGCTTTGTTGTATTTTAAAAAAAGTGTTCCTTGCTTCTAATTCATCAAAACCTGGCACTTTTGTCTTTTATTATTACCTAACTATTGATATCCGGTCAACAATGATACCTACATCTTTTAGAACATTAACAGTTTCACTGGTGTCAAGAGTATGTGTTTTTGCTCAAGTAGAATGTACTCATCCCAAAGCTCCATACTACATCAGGAGCAGTCTAAATTGCTGTGGGTTGATGCAGACTCAACTCACTATAAGATTTACAAGATTACACAAGATACTACAAATAAAACACTTGTCTAGCTTAAGCATTTGTATGAATGCCATAAAATTAATACAGCTAAGTATCACACAATACTAACAGATTAACTAAATATTTCCCACAATTAAAAATATAGAATTTCACACTTTCTATTCAGGTTTGTTTACAATTTGACTTTTGCTTGGTTTTTTAAAAACTTATGTTTTCTAGCTTATATAAAATAAAATAAAATATAAATTACATTTAGTTTTCAAAAAAGTGACACATGAGTTGGTAAATTAAATATATTGTAGATGTAATACTATTTTTTGTGATTATTAATCAACTGATTAGTTAAACTATAAGTGTTTAAGGGTCATTGCAAACCGCCCTAAAATGACTCATTTTTCAACATGCTCATCTAGAAGAAATAAACTCACCTTTGTTCAACTTGTCCAGTTCGGTCTTAATTAACTCATCAACAAACGTGTTTTTTACGACATCTTCATAGGTGGGCTCGTGTGCTTCTATAAAACTTTATTTCTTTTTTGGTTGCCACTCATCTTCATCTAAACATTAAGGAGATACACATAGAGGGTGTGATTTGAGGATCCTTACAATCAACGATTAAAAGAGATACATACATGGTGTGATTTGAGCATGCACTCCATTAACCACATGACAATTGGATATGCCCATGACATTCATATGAGGTTGCCTATAGTTGTTATCAAAGGATGTGGTTGAACAGGGTGTCCTATTGGTAAGTTGTTAACTGCACTACATCGATTGGAAATGAATAATATTGATAATATCCAACAAACTGAAGCAATAACTAAATTGGCTCATCTGTTGTTTATAAAATTAGGTAAAAAACATCTTGACTTAACATAAAATAAAGCAGTGTCTAATAGTTTAATTTAATCTAAATTAATAGATTTAATCTGAATTAGTCTCTTTCATTTTCATCTGATAACCCATGCGATCGACCTGCATCATATAATAAAAAAATATCCGAATGATATATACCAAAACAAAAAAATGAAATTCAACAAACTAATTCATGTGGAAGAAAGATCAATGAGAGGGATGAACCAAATAATAGAACATAAAAACATGAATAAATATATATGCACATACAACAATGGGCATTGATTTGAATCCCTTTCCTTATTCAATACAATCTAACATAAGATCAAACCTCTTGCTCTTGAAAGCTGTAGGATTTTTACCGGATTGTAAATAGGTTTGTTTAGTAAGATAAAGCAACCCTAGGCTTGAGGATTTGACAGTGCAGAACCAATGCTCTTAATTCAGGCACACATAATGCAAGATCAATGGTTGGCCCACTATAAACATTAACCGATCATCTTTTACGTTGTATCTCTCCTTGAGGCATGTATATGTTGCATGAGTCCCTATGAAAATATACACTTGGATGATTGATATAAGCAAAAGGAACCATAGTTTTCTTTAAACAATACGTTTGGATAAAAACATATCGCATATATGAAGTTTGATATCAAACCTTTTTGCTTGATTGCCCATAGCCAAATTAGACTTAGATGTGTACAATCATAATTTAACAAATTGTTTTTTAAATCTAATTATTTTGACCCGCATAGATCACATTTACACAACACATATTAACTGATTATTGCAAACTCAAATCTTGATAATCATACATCCAAAACCCCATAAGCATAAAAGCATTCCAAAAAATAAAACAAAAACAAAAAGGATTCAATGGTTTGAAAATTAGGGTTCCAAATGATCAAAATTCTAATAAAAACAAACCCTGATGTAAAATCATCAATTTTACACCTAATGGCAAAAATCATCAAGATTTGACAATCCAGTAGGTAATAGTTGACCGGATCATATGGATAACCTCACAAGCCCAAAAACAACTTGAGGTTTCATAGATTTCACATCATCATAACTTGCAGATCACTTATTCTACAGTGGTTAGTGAATTACTTTTAGGTAAAAGCTTATATTCATCGATTTGAGTTCAAAAGAAACATGAAAAAATCTGTACAAAGTTTGAGCGTTCTTTATGTTTTAGTTCTAGAAAGATTGTAGATTTGTTGATCAATAACCACAAAAATTTGCAGCACAACAATTTCATATACTATTTCATGAACACGACAAATAGGTACTCAATGTCGAAACACAACACTAACTCACATTCAACTTCTATGAACTCCAGCAGTACCACCACCATCTTCCGGGTGCTAATCTAATAAATTAAATCATACACAGAATTTAGTGAGATGTTTGGTTCAAACCAATACAATTTGAGCGAATTTTGAACTTGCTCATAAATTTTGGTATGAAATTTTAATTAAAAGTATGTGGTTTTCCTTATTAGAATTTGCAAAAAAGAAGAGTTCTAGTCATTATTTTCACCAGAATACTTTGAACCACGACATGGGGGAGGGGGTGAAAATCTCAAATAGTTAATGCTCTCTTTAGGCAATTTATATAAATTGTTGTAACTGTAAATGTGCTAAAAAAGGATATAATCACCTGTAGATAACTTAGTAGGATTATATATATCAAATATCAGTGGAGATTGCTGATTCAAGAAAAGATAAGCAAGTACCTTCATTTGATATGGAAATGAGGTGAAACATGGAAAATATATAGTTAAACATGATTATGCAAGTGATTAACAAACCTCTACTGCCTTGAGAACATGTTGTGGTGTATAGTCCTTCTATCTTCTCACCACAAACTTCTTTTCCCTAATCAATCACAGTCAAAACCAAATAATAAACCAAAAAAATCCCTACTTGTGTAAATAGTTTATGCATAAACTAATTAATCAAAAATTTCTCAAATTCAACACAATCTAGAGAAAACCTAGCTAGGGCTTGAACCAGTTTTTGATACCCTGATGACAAAATTGGATGACAACAACAATTACTTCAATTATTTTTTTGCATTTTCAACCCTGAAATTCATTACATCAGAACCATCGACAAAGAACCAACAATTAAGTATATTTGAGTATCACACTAATAACAAATAATCAGAATAGTCATTCAAATTTCACTTTCATATTCCTAGTATTGTAGTGTTGACTCTGCAGGACGGGAAAGCAGACCATAATCAAACCAATATTCCTACATATTAAAAAAGAAATTTACAACAATTAATTTTACAATAAAAGAATGATGAACACATCTTGTGTAACAAATTAAATATGAATGGAAAAAAATCCCTTTGCTACCTCTCATTAGAAGAACAACTACAATTGCAATTAGTAGAAATAAAGGATGGATTGTTACTGACTTTGGTGTGAAGGCGTAAGTCTGCAAGTAGCCTACACTTCAAAGAGAAATTGATGACTCATGCTTATAGGATCTGAATTCAGTAGTCATGATAGCTAGAAACTTTTAAATTTTCCTTTTCCTGAACTAAAACCAACAAATTAATGAATAGCGTGAATAAAGCAGTACCTAGAATAACATCGAAGGATGGCTTGCTTGATTTGATCTCTGTAACATTCTTAGAATAAGGTGTATTAAAGCGACAAGATAAGTTCTATTTGGTAACTAAACTATCAACATCATATACGCCATCATCATCATAGAATCCTCCATTGTTCCTTGCACCACCCTGAGCACTCTTATGTAACTAAAAACAGTCAAAGAAGACAAAGATCAATGTTGAAAACAACTAACATACAAAACACCTTCTTTCCTACTGTTGCATTAGGTGCTTGATAATTGGGTATAATGCATGCACATATCATGCTTAATATCATGTTTTTAATATACTTTATGTATCGAATGGTATTACTTTGTTACGTATTTGAAATGTAGGTTGAATGAAGCTTAATGGACATTATTTGAGAATGATACAAAGGATAGCAAGACTACGGTTTGAAAGGTGCTGAAAATAAAGAAAACTGTGCAAACTGCAGGGAGGCCGTAAGCTACGGCCTGAGGCCATAACTTACGGCCCTGTGCTAAGTCCGTCTGTGAACCCTGTAAGACAGGAGGTTTGGCCGTCTGGTTGAAGGTAGGCCGTAAGTTACGGTCTAACGCGATATTTTGAGGATTGTTTCAAATTTTAAAACCTATTTAAACCCTAACATTTGGGTTTCGAAGGGAGACTTGCCTCCAACCCCAAGAACGAATCTTTAGACTATTTGGAGCCTTTGGGACTATCTTTAATCATCAATTGATCAAGGATTCATATGCCCAAGTTGAAGATTGAAGAGATTATGATGAAGATGCAAGGCTAAACATCCGTGATCATCCCCGGGTGGATGGTTTGTGATTTGATTATGCTTTCTTATGTTCTTACCTAGTCAAGACATAAACTTTGATTGTTTAACAACTTTTATTCGTTTATGTGTTTTGAATCATGTGTTGATTAAAGATTCGTGTTAGTTGATTTGATTATTACTTATTAAGTTATCAGTTTAATATTGTTAACCTAAGTAGTAATTAGATTATTATCATTAATTGGTGATTACAAACAAAGTTTCTAGATTGTGGCATTAGTTAGTTTACTAGTTAATTTACATAATCGGTTATCAAGTTCGTAATTACCTTTCAACATATGTGATAAACAAGTTATGTCTATGTAACTTCAAGATCGGGGAAAACATACGCCGTGTATTCAATTACATTCCTGAAACCCGGGTGTGATCTCTTTCATCTCAATAGTTCCAAACCAAGCCCAAGTTTTTGTTTTGCTTCATAAAGAGACAATAGTTCAGTTTTCTAAATTTGTAAGTTAGTTTAATAATCAAACCAATAGTGTAACACTAACCACATGCTCCCCGTGGATACGATACCTGACTTACCCTAGCTACCTAGGTTAATTTGGTTTTTTTGCATGACCCCAACGACATGTCATCAAAATGGCGCCGTTGCCGGGGAGCTAGCGCGCTTAGCATTATTTGATTTGATTGATTTTCTTTCGTTTTGGTATTTGTTTAAGCTTCAAAATTAAAAAAAATAAATAAAAAATATTTAGAAAAAGTAAAAATTAAAAAAAAAATCCAATATTATTTGTTTTTCTTAGTTTGTTTTATTTGTTCGTCTTTACCCTGGGTATTCTAGTTTTTTTTGTAGGGTAATTTTCTTACAGGTTTAGTACAATCATGGATTGGGATTGGGATTATGATGATGATTACGATCCATGTATTTGTTGCGGGAGTGATTGTCACTGGGTTCAAGATTGTCCACTGTTCGTGAGAAAATATGAAAACATAGAAATAGGATGTTATGAATATAAGAGGCAAAAAGGATACGTGAGAACAAATTATGATGATGGAGAGACACCCTCATATTATTCACACTTTGAACCTCCTCCACCATCAAAATATCAAGAATATTATCATGTAGACATCAATTACAAATATGCTCAAGAGTGGGATATGAACCATTATAAAGCCGAGATACGACAATTCTCAAGCTACCAAGAGGAATATGATGACTACTATCTTGAATACCCTCAGTTGACATATGAAAAGCCTCAGGTTTCAATAAACTCTAAGCTTGATGCAATCATGAACATGATGGTGGAAATGAAGAAAGAAGACAAGTTAAGAGATAAATCATTCGAGGCTCTAGTTAAGCAGGTTAGCCAAATCACTAAGGATGTAGCTCAACTTAAACGAGAGCAATATGAGTTAGATTATGGCACCGTGATTGATGTTGATGTGATAGAAGATGTTATGGGTCATTCAGAGCATGACTTGGGATGTTTTAAGTTAAATGAAGATGTAATACCTTTGAAAGAGCTAAAGCCTAATGTTGATCTAGTTTATCCCAACCATTCTCATGTGCTTATTACTTTAACTATTAAAGTTGGAAAAGAAGATTTGAAGACCAAGATAAAAAAGATGGCATTGGAAGACATCAGACAAATCATCATGAGATGGCACCACAACAACTACTTAACAAACTTGCTAAACATGATAACACAATTATGGAACTGGCAAGTCAACTATCAAGCTTTTATTGGGAATTCGGTAGGTAAATGTTCACTTAAACCACCATAACTATATCAGGTACGGTCTGGCTGAATACCTAAAACTTAGCGCTAATCGAAAGGCAACCCGAAATTGATTTGTTTTTTTTTAGTTTTTGTTTTTTTTTCTTCTTGTTTTGGTTATTTTGTTTTTCATCTTTAAGCATCGGATGCAAATATTCAAGTGTGGGGAAGCTCATGGATCTTTAGAAGCATAAAGGAATGTGTATTTGAGCGGCTTTACTTATCTGAGTTAACCCGTAACCACCATATATTGCTGATGAGGCACCATTTATCATCTATGATCAGGTCCATGTACTTTTTCCGTATCTTAAAGCTTTGTTAGTTTGGTGTCATTTAGTACAATCATGGTAGGCATAATGCGTCTTTGGAAAGCTAACCTTGTAATTTCACTTGGGTAAAGGTTAGGATGTTTGATAGTACCCTTGTTGACATAACAATTTTAAAATTTACATTGAGGATAATGTAAGATTTAAGTGTGGGGATGAAGGGAAGTTTGAAAATTGAGAAAAAAAATTGATTGAACAAAATCTTTCAAAATGCTCCTAAAGCAACTTATTTATGCATGAAAGCTTAATTTTTTCAATTTAAATTGTGAAAGTATGTTTAACCTGTATACAAGCAGAGGTCCTTAGTCATAGTTATCTCACTTGAAAAAAAAATTATTAGAATTATTAGAGATGTTTAACCCAGGATAACAAGCAATATAGTGGACTTTTTATGCATGTTTTCACATCCTTAACCTGTTTACAATCATTTTTTTGTGAGGATTGAGCCTATACATGAGCTTAGAACATCAACAGGTTTATTGCTCAGCTTTCTTTCATAAGTGTTTACCAGAACGATTGCATTATTCTAGAACTTGTATAATTGATACGTTTCTAAATCACGAACCAAACTGTTGCACATATATGATTAAAGCATTAGGATGAACCTTTGTTTTATTAGCCTTTTTCAATCGTATTATCCAACCCTAAAATACCCCCTAGTCGCCGGTTTGAGCCCCTAACCTCTTTAATTGTTTAAACCCGAATCAACCCATTAGCCTTTTCAAATCTTTTTCACTTTTTAAGCCCATGTGATGAAATCTGATAAGTTTGCTCGAATTTTTGATATAATATTGTTAGAAGCAGTGAAGTGTTTAGATATAATCATCATTTAAAAAAAAAAAAAAACAAAGAAAAGAAAAAAAAGAAAGAAAAAAAAGAGAGTAAATAATGGATCAAAATGACCACAATATCAATGTCATGTTTCAGTGGTAATAAATTGTGATATGGGTCAAGTTTACCCAAATTTATTATGTAGTGTCATTTTATTATTCAGTACGTTTCAACATTCTTATTTGGATTTCATCACCTTTAGCCACTTCAAATTCTCTATCCACACCCAAATCCTAAGCCTTACATTACAACCCTTCAAAGACCTTTTGATGTGTGCATGGTTTATGTTAATTGGTGGAGTTGCGATCATTATGCAAGCTTATGGTAATTATGAGTTGTTCTTGGTTGAGAGTACTACACTGATATACTAGCATACCTTTTGCTAGACCATATACTAAACCGAGAGGAAAGAAACTTGTGAGAGGTGTGACTACATGCATAGGGAAGATTAGAAAGCTTGTTAGGCTTGGTTAGATAGATCATATTTTAAAGAGTAATATCTTTGCTTACAAAGCTATAGCTTGAGATATGAAACTGTGAGTTGGGTATTACTTGGGACCTTAGCTAACAGAAGGTGAATATATGGCTGGATCGTATTTGTCTAATGATAGTTGTAGTGTTATGATCAAGTTTGCTTGGGGGCAAGCAAATGATAAGTGTGGGGATGTGATAATTGGGTATAATGCATGCAGGTATCATACTTAATATCGTGTTTTAATATACTTTATGTATCGAATGGTATTACTTTGTTACGTATTTGAAATGTAGGTTAAATGAGGCTTAACGGACATTATTTGAGAAGGATACAAAGGATAGCAAAACTACGGTTTGAAAGGTGCTGAAAATAAAGAAAACTGTGCAAACTGCAGGGAGGCCGTAAGCTACGGCCTGAGGCCGTAACTTACGGCCCTGTGCTAACCGTCTGTGAACCCGTAAGACAGAGGTTTGGCCGTCTGGTTGAAGGTAGGCCGTAACCTACGGCCTATAGGCGTAAGTTACGGTCTAACGTGATATTTTGAGGATTGTTTCAAATTTTAAAACCTATTTAAACCCTAACATTAGGGTTTCGAAGGGAGACTTTCCTCCAACCCCAAGAACGAATCTTTAGACTATTTGGAGCCTTTGGAACTATCTTTAATCATCAATTGATCAAGGATTCATATGCCCAAGTTGAAGATTGAAGAGATTATGATGAAGATGCAAGGCTAAACATCCGTGATCATCCTCGGGTGGATGGTTTGTGATTTGATTATGCTTTCTTATGTTCTTACCTAGTCAAGACATAAACTTTGATTGTTTAACAACTTTTATTCGTTTATGTGTTTTGAATCATGTGTTGATTAAAGATTCGTGTTAGTTGATTTGATTATTACTTATCAAGTTATCAGTTTTATATTGTTAACCATTGAGTAGTAATTAGATTATTATCATTAATTGGTGATTACAAACAAAGTTTCTAGATTGTGGCATTAGTTAGTTTACTAGTTAATTTACATAATCGGTTATCAAGTTCGTAATTACCTTTCAACATATGTGATAAACAAGTTATGTCTATGTAACTTCAAGATCGGGTAAAACATAAGCCGTGTATTCAATTAAATTCCTGAAACCCGGGTGTGATCTCTTTCATCTCAATAGTTTCAAACCAAGTCCAAGTTTTTGTTTTGCTTCATAAAGAGACAATAGTTCAGTTTTCTAAATTTTTAAGTTAGTTTAATAATCAAACGAATCGTGTAACACTAACCACATGCTCCCTGTGGATACGATACCTGACTTACCCTAGCTACCTAGGTTAATTAGGTTTTTGCATGACTCCAACGACAGGTCATCAGTGCTAGTAAACCAAGTTACTAATTTTCTTCATCCTATTGTACACAAATACAAAAGTCGATAACCCGATTCCCACATATTTGAAAGAGCATAAACTTGAATCCATCAAATATGCAGTGTACACCTATGAATAAACCAAGAGAAGTTGTTAACAAAAGCATAAACTAAAAGTAAAAAAAAACAAAATTTTCCTGATTAGATTCTTGATTTAATTTCAATTAGCAGTGATGAGTAGCAGTAGAGGATATACAAAACGATTTAAACCTTTGATTTTCATAAATTAGAGAACAATAATAAGAAATCAACGTATTATCACCTGATACGATTCGTGAGTGCCTGATTTTAAGAAATTAAATCTTCATTTCAACCATCTAACTTCATCGTTGTGCCTCCATCTATTGCCAAAAAAGAGCTGCTAACATAGGAAAAAAGGCAACCCATCAGTATCGCCGATGTTGAGAGACCGAGGGCACAATTGATCTTAAGCGATGCTTCATCACAACAGCCGATGTTGTGTATATATTGAAGTTGATTAATTGAAACGCCAGATAATGAGCGACTGGGGGCGTGAAATAAAGAAGGCATAAAATCGGTTATTCCACTAACCATACCCACGATATCCATCTGCATAACATCCCACGACTACATTGTAACTGCGCACATGAACTCTGATTAAAATGGAACGTGGGTAGATAAACCGGCCTGAGAATGATCATTCAACTACCCAATTATTACGGTCAAGATTTAATGTAGAAGGTTTTGGACGGCTGAGATCTCCCGAAAGCTATAACCATTTTGTAGCGTCCATTTATATATATAATATATAATTAACTAACTGCTTATGCAAACATAAATAAATAAATAAATATGAATATTTCATGTTCATTTAATTTTAACCCAACAAATAAAAAAAGATATATTTTTAGTTTATTTTTGTTTTCTAAAGAAATAAACTTTTACGTGTTTATTTATGTTCATTCATTAATATAGTTAACGGATAAAAACAGATACAAGTGAAGAGAAAAAAACATAACTGGCAAAAATAAATTTAAAATAAAAATCTATTATTTCAAATCTTTACATCAATATCCAATTTTGAAGTGTGGATGACATTATTACACAATTTTACTATTCAAGAATCAAATCATATTAACATCAATTTAGAAAAACCTTTTAGAAAAATACAATTATGACATGCTTAACTGAGGTTTCATGAACGAAGATTGTAACAATTTTTTTTTTCTTTTTGGATTTTTGGAATTATGATACTTAATTTTAGAACCCATGACACGTAAAATTGATGTAGAAGTCAATCTCTGAAAAGTAAAAAGGCATTTGCGACCGTTTTACATTCACAAATAATATTTTTTCTCTAGTGAGAGTGAAGTTTATGGCTATAAAAGTTATAGTGATGGCATACAAGACTTGTGAAGGAAACCTATCATATGCACAGGTCAAGTTGGAGAAGAAAATGAAGGTAATCAAAGAGTGAAGAGGCATGTTTCAAAATGATATATATCATTGAACGAATGAGTTCAAAATTGGTTTTCTAAATTATTTTATTCAAATAATTAGATTATTAGCTAATAATTATATTAAGAAAATAGTCTCAAATCCCCTCGCGTGTTCTAACTAAGAAAACATGCATTCAACTCATATCACTTCTTTTGAAACACACCACTACTTCGCTTGCGATAAGGAAATATTATCCATTCGGCGTGCAGCTTGCAATATAATGGAAATGAAGCAACATGAGATGAAATCAAGCCAATAGGTGCTATATATTGTGTAGAAGTTATATTGAATGACACCACAATATGTGATCCTCAAAGATTTCAACAACTAGTGGTACTCTTTCCTACAACTTCTTATCATGTAGTGACATGAACATGTGTCTCCAATAGCATGGGCCTTGCTAAGTATGGAAAGGGCCTTATCCTAAAGCATATGTTAATATAAACCTTTATCAAAGTGGAAGGGCAATAATACTTTAACTACAAGAATGTCAAGATAGGGTAGAAAGTGAGTGAACAAGCAACATGTTGATCGATATTCATAAAAGCATAACATAAGTTAACGTGACACTTAACCAACTCTATAATTCATCACATCATCTGCAAAAAAAGCATTTTATGTTTCATACGAACAAATACCTTTGGCAGTTAACATTTGAATTAAAGAAATTGTATCAAAATTGCGCCTTGTCAGGAAAATCAAATTCTAATTAACTTTTGATAAAACAATATTTATAAAAATAAATTTTTTTTTATAGCTCGATCCCTGCTAGAAGCTACCTCTCCTTGGACCTCGATCCAGGGACGTTACTCTTGAACCCCTGCCAATCAGGTGTTCCCCCTTAGAACCCTTATTACTTGGGGGTTTCGCCCCTAAGAACCGATAATGTTATAATACTGGAAATCATAGTAAACTTAAGATAGCACGCACTCCGCACCCCCTGACTATCCCAAATACTATGATTATATTGCTCACAAAATCAATCTAATTACACTAATATATCTAACATTACTTATATTATTAAAACATAAATTTAACACGTTCAACCAATAGCCTGACTCTACCCGTCAAGATTAACCACATTTTATAAAAGGTTATTGGATTTTAACAATTCCAACTTTCATTTATTGGCCAGGATTAATCTCAACTCAGAAAATGTTTACGGTCACTCCTAAGTTTGAACTTATTTTTCTTCAATGATCCCCTACTAACTGCGAGTTAACCTCTGTTAGTTTTTTTTGAAGAAATGGACCCAAATTTGAGCCATTTTTTAACTCTAGCGCCACCTACCCTCTACTAGATTCGTTCTTTTCCGTTGTTTAGCCTCCATCGTCACCTGAAATCTACCTTCAACGAGTCAAGTGATTCAAATGAGGAGGTGGAAATTGATCGGTTTTAGAGTGCGAAGGTTTCAGATTGACAGACTTGACGGTAGATTTCAACTTAAGGCTTAGGGTTTTGGCCACAAAAACAGTTCACGTTATCAAAAAACTAACCAATAACCCTTTTATAAATCGGATGGATTAATCCCAACTCAGTAAATGTTTACAGACACTCTCAACTTTAAACTTATTTTCCTCCAGCGGTCTCTTACTAAATAAGATTAACACCGTTAGTTTTTTATGACGTGGACTGCTTATGTAACCAAAACACTAAACAGAAAGTTGAAATTCACCATCAGGTCTGTTAATCTGAAACTTCTGTCAATCCCAATTCACCCTAAAATCTGTCAATCTCCACCTCCTGATTTGTACTACTTGACTCGTTGGAGGTAAATTTCACGAGACGATGGAGGTTAGACACCAAAAAACGGACCTAATGGAGGTTGGGTGGCAACAAAGTTGTAAATAAGCTCAAAGTTAGCCACATTTCAACAATAAAACTAACGAAGGTTAACTCTTAATTAGTAAGAGATCGTTGGATGAAAAATAAGCTCAAAGTTAAAAATGTCTATAAATATTTTCTAAGTTGAGATTTATCCCGGCTAATAAATAAAAGTTGGGATTATTAAAGTCCAATAACCCTATTTTATTTATGCAATAATTGTAAGCTATACAGAATAACCATACGGTATACACAATTCCCATGATTATACACCTTGTAAGAATCTACATTGGTGTAGGTGAGCATAAAAAGAGAGTAATGAAACCGCAAACGAATTAACTCACATAACCCACCCATCATAACAGAAAAGTTGAGATAACTCATGGTTTTTGTTTTACATTTTAATGAACCGGAAAAACGGTTCTATGGTTTTATACTTTTGTTATACCTTAATTTGTTGGGCTGAATTTGGGCCAAAGCCGATGGGCTGAGCTAGATCCCCAAAACCCAAGAGTCTAACCGACCAAAAACCGATTAACCATAATCAATCAATCTAACCGAAACCGCTAGTCTTGATTTCTCATACACTAAAAATCTAGTTTTAGACATTTAGGTTACAACAGTGAGCAATGTTTAGTTGGATGAAAATTACATCGTTAATTTATAGTGAGTGTTTAAAGGGATTTGCACTTTTAGTAATACCAATTGAGTCGTGCAACTAGAAAGTCAAAAGAGACCAATAAAAAATCGTTAAAGGGGTTGCATTATTTGTTTTAAACAAAAGATATGAATTAACCCATGATCCCAAGTGTACAACCCCACATCATTTAATCTTAACATTGTCTATTGATGTGGACATTTTGATTTAAATAAGGCCGGTGGGTTATGTAATTATGATTACAAGAAAAAAGGGGAACAGGACTTGCAATCACCAAGTAAAAGATTATAAACACCATCCCACTCATCACCATCAAGAGCCAATATATCTTCACCACACACATATGTAAATGAAGACCCACTATATATATTTTGAACGGTTCGTGTGCGAAGTAAATTACAGTACAAAATAAATGGGAGTTTCGGGTTGAACTAGGGGTATAGATTTATCTCGCACGCTTATCTTTCCACTTTCTTTTTGATCTATGTGTCTATGTATAGAAGGAGGTTATTGTATCAATGTTTATTTCCGTGTAAAGTGTAGAAGTTAGAAAGCCGCCCAAAATGTGATAAATATACCGTAGGGAATAGACATAATCGTGCATACGTAATTACGTACTGAGTATTTGTAATAACATATCATGACATAGATAGTTATGTACTATTATAACTAATCAAAAGCCAAGCATAATTATGTATCATACATAATTACGTAATAAGATACATAATCACATGCCAACTAAAACATTTAAAAAAAAAAACTATAGCAATACCTATAAATATTAAAGATAATAAAAATCTATATTTTTTGGTGTGCTTTTCTTAAAAAAATAATAAAGTATACCAAAGTTCATATGGAACACTTCTTAATATTTACTCTTAAAAACTGGATTTTACTTACAAAAATAACAATAATGGTTATTTCTTTTTTTTTTCTCTGGCTATTTTACATAAATATTATTTAAGATCTTTGTACCACTTAATCATAACCATTTGTGATCAGTGGTGTACAAAAACATTTCTATCATTCTCACCCTTTGTATTTGAACCAACTTGTATGTTTGTATGTATGAGGTTCCAAATAAAAACTTTTATTTTCTATTAGAACATAAATACTCATGTGACCACTTCTTAATTTTTACTCCTAAAAATTGAAAATTTAATATAGTATGTATAATAGTAATTTTTATTTTGATTATTGAATACGTACATTTTCTACATTACACATACTCATATTTTTAAAATTATCAAACTAACACCGTAGACGATTTAAACTCCATTCATTTAGTTTGAGAATCACTTACCATCAATATGTATTCTTAAAAACATATATATTATATCAAGTATCAACTTTTCTATGCATAATGGTGTTGTAACTTATGCATAGGTAGTTTTTTTAAAAAAAAATATTTTTCACTTTTAACACAATGTTTTTCATTTTTTACAATTTAACTTCTCAAATTTGACTTTTTTTACTTTTAACCCAAAACTCTTCATCTATTGCAATTTAATCTCACAACGTTTATATTTTCAACTTTGTTCCCCTAAATTTTTCATATTTCATAAATCGTCGTTTTACGTTTCGTTCTAAGTTTTGCAAGTTAACACAACGCATTATACATGTCTTACTCAATATTTTTACGTTTCGTTCTAAATTTGGTAAGTTAACCCAATGTTTCAATATTTTTACGTTTATTTTCCCCTTTTGAAGTGTTCCTCACAACGATTCAGTGTTGGTGGTCGTTAGCGGTGGTGTGACATTGGTGTTATTTGGCACGGTTTTACGCTTCCGCCGCAACACAGGGAGCTTAGTTCTAGTTTATAATATTAAGTATCAATTATTTTTGTTTCCAATTTAAATTTATCTTTAATTATTGAATAAAAATTTTTCTCCATAATACGTTATTTACATAAAATAATTATTTTCTCCATATTATCGTTGTTAA
This sequence comes from Flaveria sonorensis, assembly GCA_025506505.1. Lineage (NCBI taxonomy): Eukaryota > Viridiplantae > Streptophyta > Magnoliopsida > Asterales > Asteraceae > Flaveria > Flaveria sonorensis. The sequence goes on along the minus strand of CM046440.1, from coordinate 57,870,849 downwards.
CTAGATAATAAAGTATATATGAACACACTAACTTGCCCTTCTCTTCAGTCACACAAACAAGATGCGTTTTCTGGACCGCTTCGCGTAAGATCAATCTCCCACCCGGAGCTTCGGATGGCCGCTTCTCGGAGAAACTCTCGCGCTGCTACGCGCGAACGGGAGTTCCCTCTCCGAGAACGGATAGAGAAACACGGGAGTCCTCTAAAGACCTCGTTACTTGGGGACCGCATGGCGGTGCTGTGTGGTCCCGCGGGTAACAAGTTCTTGTTCGGAAACGAGAACAAGCTGGTGGCGGTGTGGTGGCCCGCCCCGGTGCAGAAGCTTTTCGGCAGGTGCTTGATTACGATTCGTGGCGATGAAGCTAAGTGGATGAGGAAGATGTTGTTATCGTACCTTGGTCCCGATGCTTTCGCTACTCACTATGCTGCTACCATGGATGCTGTCACCCATAGACATATTGAGGCTCATTGGAGAGGTAATTGTTCTCTTTTTATGGTAGAACTCTTGCAACAAACACCTATGATTATTATGGTAGTGTTTTCGGAAACGGTCTGGCCGGCTGACCGCCATTGGACTCATAACCAGTCCGGTTTGGACTCATAACCGGTCTGGTTGTAAGTAGTTAAACTTTTTTTATTTGAACCAGCTGTCTATTTGTTACACTGAAAACTAGACGGGAATTTAACTTTTCGTGTATTTCCTTCTAGAATACTAATTGAGTAATTGGGGATGTATTTACTAATTTAAGCTTCATCATATTTTATCACACAAAATAACGCAGTGTTAATATTTTATTGGAAATTCGTTATATGTTTATATTGTTTTAATTTTTGAATTATTTATAAAATCATTTGGTTCTTAAATTCGGTCCACTTAACTTAGTCGGTCTGATCAATACCATATCGAGGTCCGCTCCCGTTCTTAAAAACTTGTTTATGAAGAATTATTACAGGTCATTAATTAATCATCTAAAGTTTATGGTTTTAAAATCTGTTATGATAAGTGCAGATTGCGACAATCTATGTAAATATTTATGTTCGGTTGCTTCTGTAGCGATGGTTGGTGATCATATTGCAAATGTTACCACATATAATATATAAACATCTAGGTTATAGTTTCGTGTATTACACGATGTTGTATAATAAAAATAATATAATTTTATATTTCTTAGAGGATAAAACATTTTGACTACAAATAAAGTGAGTTAGGAATTTAGGCAACATGCTATCAAAGTGTGATATGATGGATAAATGGATGATAAGTACAGAAATTATCAATACCTTTCTGAATTATCACGAGTAAAAAAAAGGCACTAATAGATTCTTTGGTTGAAGAGTAATGGTTAAATCAGACATTAAAACTTTAAATAAAAACTTAACCCTATCCTTTTAAGTTTTAACTATACTTTTTTGTCAACTGATTGAAATAAAAACAACCCAAGTCGGCTCATTTCTAACCATAAACACATTATAATTGCCACATATACATGGATAGCACTAAGTCTAAACGTAGCAACTTTGCCATTAGAAATTCTTGTTTCATAGTAAAATATAAATAAACTAATAGAAAAAAATTAGTAATCAAAATAAAATATTCAACCATTCAAGGCTTACCTGCAAATAGAAAAATGGTACTCGATAACACCAAAGGAGCAGATAAGCAAAAAAAAAAAAAATAAGGATTTCCAATCTTCTAGATCATTACAATTTATATAACATCAAAGGAAAAGGATTTTCAGCGCAAATAAAAGACATGAAATACTTGATGTGAACTTTCAATCTCTGCAAAAAGCAACAGTCAAATGCAAACCCAATTACCACACATATCTACGTTCTTAATAATTTAATATCAGGATTCAGAACCTAATGATAATTGCTTATAACAAAAATCCATACTTATGAATTCGGTTTCAGTTTAGTTATGTGGTAACATTCATTCAAAAATTCATACTAAACTTTCTTATTGGTAAATAGTGCCAACCATACCAATTCTAGAGTCATGAAAAAACTCGACTTCCTATCAAAAGATTTAACATATCTTTGGAATGGCAAAGAAATTCGTTTCAGAAGGAAGTGTAAAAATTGAGTAAACAATTAATTTGAAGAATCTGTTTATTAAAATGTTTTGTTAAAATAACTAAATGTTATGCATTAATTCAGATACTTCCAGAAAATAGTTACATTCAACTTTAAAAACGAACGCTAATATTTTATGTATTAACTATGAGCTTATTGCTACTCTCCCAAATCTCTCTCACTTTGGCATATTACACACAAACTTCATCTTGTACTGTATACATACCATTTATATAAATTGTGAATACTTTCTTAAAGATCAAATACGTCCATGACAGTTTTAATTTTCAAAAGTAAAAGAAGTTTGTTTGGTATACAAAGTTGAAATATAACGACTCATACAGAACAAATGAAGAAAAAATTTTGATGTACTCTGTTTTATATGATCATATTTAATTTGAATTATATAGTTTGCTACCTTAATTAAGTCATAGTAGTTATAGACTTACAGTAGGTTTATGCTTGTATATACAAAATTACTGCCAATGTTTGAATATATCTATTAATCCTTGAAAGACACAACGCGAGCTACAATTCCATAACCACAATCACAGGAAACCAAGCAAAGCAAACAAAAGCATGAAATCTATGAACAATAAAATTAATAAATCAATAACCATAAGAAACAATTAACATGTAATAGCGATTAAAAAGTAATAATTCATTAAGCAGTAGAATAACAGAAGTACCGTGTCTAGCCTTTCATCATCATCATCATCAAGTAATCGACTAACAACATACCGACTTCGAGGAACCTTTACCCAAATTGAAAGAATCAAAGAAAGAATCCGTAATGGAGAACCTAAACAAAAATTGAGATATCAAACTGGTATTTAACCCTTAAGATCAAGATTTTGAAAACACAGTCACAAGAAAATAGAAATTCAGTTAACAACATCCTATTAGGAGGAAGCTTTACCAAAATTGAAGGAATCAACCACCGATAAGCTTTAATAAATATTCACTCGTTGGTTAACAACCTTCCTATATAATCGATTGTCGATGAGAAGACTGGATTTGTTGGCTTAACCTTGGGTATCGGTGTTTTGTTGAAAATCAGAGGAATGGAAGATGGGCGGGAAAAACGTGAGGATGCGATGTATCAAAAAATGTAAAAGATTATTAGAATAGATATCAGAACAAGACCTATAGAATTTTTATGGACGTACCAATATCCATATGTTTACATACATTTCTTGTGGTTATAAGGAGTTCTTATAATGTATTATAATTTTTAAAAGTACGGATATTTTCCTTTTAAAGGCGGTAGTCGTCTCCGCTTCTCGTTAACTTTGGTTTTTCCTAGAGTTTTCTAATATGTAATATAATATTTTTAGTAACCTATAATATTTTAATATTACTATTTATTATAGAAAAACTAGATTGATTTATATATCAATGAAAACTGAAATAAACAAACAGATTTTGATGAAAATAATATTGCGTGGAGAAGAAGTCAGTTTTATAACTCTCGATTCATCATTTTAAAGCCCAATTTTTTTTTATCGATCAAATATGTGGCCGGTAGCATGCCATATTGTACTACTAGTCTACTACTACTAGAAAACCAAGTATTAAGGATGAAGGCAGTAAGTCATACGCGATACACTCAAAGCAATCAAGCTGTTAAGTACGCCACTAAAAAACTGAGTATTAAGAAAAATGAGAATTAGGAAGTGGTGATACTTATTCAATTTGTAATCTTCCTCACGAGTAATGTTTTTTCAATGCGTGCACGGTGCATGTTGAAGGTAAAGAAGAGGTGAACGTATTCCAAACTGTTAAGCTATACGCCTTTGAGCTCGCATGTCGTCTATTTTTAAGCCTTGAGGAGCCAAACCACATTGAAAAACTCGCTTCCTTGTTCAACGTGCTTTTGAAAGGCATCATCGAGCTACCTATAGAATTCCCAGGGACGCGGTTTTATAGCGCAAAAAAGGCAGGAGCGGCCATCATAACTGAACTCATGACCATTATCAAAGCAAGAAGAGTGGAATTGAAAGAAAGAAAGGCATCGCCATCACAAGACCTCTTATCACATTTGCTAACATCTTCGGACGAAAATGGAAGGTATCTAACTGAGAAAGAGATCGCGAACAACATCTTGTTACTTCTTTTTGCTGGTCATGACACCTCCACTGTTTCTATCACTTTGCTCATGAAGAGTCTCGGTGAACACCCTGATGTTTATGACAAAGTGTTGAAAGGTTAATAATTTGCTTTAATCTTTATTTGACAATATGTTTTTGGATCATTCTAGTGATGAATCACGTATTTTCCAGAGCAATTAGAGATTTCTAAAGCAAAAGAAGCAGGAGAATTGCTAAAATGGGAGGACATACAAAAGATGAGATACTCTTGGAATGTTGCATCTGAAGTCATGAGACTAAATCCACCTGTCGTCGGGGCCTTCAGAGAAGCCCTTGTGGATATTGAGTATGCAGGTTATACCATACCCAAAGGATGGAAGGTAACCAACTTTAATTATATGTATATTTTAGTAATTACATATACTCATACATATATACAGATTCAAAACAGTCATAACTTCTCACCATTTTGTTTTGTATCTTTAGCTATACTGGAATGCCATAGCAACACAAAGGGACAAGGCTAACTTTGAAGATGTGACACGGTTCGATCCATCTAGGTTTGATGGTTCAGGGCCAACTCCTTTCACATATGTGCCGTTTGGTGGGGGTCCTAGGATGTGTTTAGGGAAAGAGTTTGCCCGAATGGAGGTACTTGCATTCCTTCATAACATCGTCACTAATTTCAAATGGGAGCTGTTGATACCTAATGAGAAAATCGAATTCGATCCCATGGCTACCCCTGAAAAAGGGCTTCCGATTCGTCTCTATCCTCATCAAGTTTGATTCTATAGGTTTTAATTTGCATCCTGGGAGTGCTACAAGTATATATACATATCAATACTTATGATATAAAAATGTACGCAATTTTACAACTTATACCATATGATCTCTGTAGTTAGCACATCTTGATTGATATGTAACTTAATATAATGTTGTTCCATATCACTACAAGAAAACAGGCCTATGGCGACAAGATCTATGGCAACGACAAATTTTTGTCACTATAGGCGACCTATCGCGACGACAAGTCGTCGCCATAGAGTCCCAAGAACTTTTGGCTATAAAAGGCCTATAGCGACGACAAATCGTCGCCGTAGGTCAACTCTATGGCGACGCTATTTTGTCGTCGGTAACGGCAGTAGCCATAGATTTACTTTTACAATTATTGATTTTTTAATTTTTTTATCTAACTTATGGCGACGACATGTCGTCGCCATAGGTCTGTATTATTATCATTAAGTTTTTTGTTAGGAGGGAAAAGTTTCCGCATTTATGAAAACTCTATGGCGACGACATGTCGTCGGCATAGGTTGTATTATTAATATTATTTTTTTATTATTTTGGTGTTATTATTAAATTTATTATTATTATTAACTATAATTATTATAATTATTATAAGTAACAATTATATTATAATAGATATTGTATTTATTAATTATAATTATAAACATATAGTGTAAATTTAGAGTCAAATATGTTCGATTGTGGTATTTTGGTGTGAATCACACACGTTTAGGTTAACTATCATCCTATTCTAGTGATCGGTGTTGAATAAAATGCGTTGATAGTAAATTATAGAAAAACTATGCTTATTAACTATAAGTTAACTTTTTTTTATTCTTAATCATCATCAATGAGTGTTAAACAATGTCAAATTTGTTCGGTTATGATGATTAACGTAGATTACATACATTAAATGTTACTAATGATTCAATTATGATCAATGGTGTTTAATCATTGTATGTTATAATAATTAGGTGTTTAATCACTGTTTGTAGTGTTCTTGTTCATTCTGTTGTACAACAAACTATGCCCAAAAGTACCTGCAGTATATCTCAGAATCTTCTTTGCAATTTCAAGATGAAACAATGGCGGTTTCGGCATAAAACATGACACCATACTTAATGAAAATGCACTGGTCGTGTGTGTGTTAAATCTATAAGTCTCCTTAACAGGCTTCTAAATTTATATGCCTCAGCTAGAGCCCCACCATCATCCGTTTGAAACTTGTTGGTATTCATTAGTGTTATACTTATAGCAGCTTCGCATGATGTCATCCCAAACTTGGTAAATCTGAGCATACTTTGCTTTAGACACATTCTATCTGATCTTTGTATCACATCTAGTCTTTTCTATATAGGTCATTTTAAACTCATTGATCATGTTTTGGTTGAACTCATGTATAAAACTTATAGATAAACAGGTATGAAATAATAATAATAATAATATAATAATAATAATAATAATAATAATAATAATAATAATAATAATAATAATAATAATAATAATAATAATAGTACAGTAGGAAAACAACCGTGATATCAGACGCACTACACAAAACAGCGGTGTTGTTACAGTAGGAGAAGATGGTACACGATTTTATGGTCAACTAGAAGACATCTACGAGTTGAAGTATATAAATGTGACATCCGGTAATTTTCCGTTACCAAACTCCGTTAGTTACGTTAGGTCTTGCATACACGTGTCGTGAGCACACACTAGTTGTCGTTGAAGGTTGGTGACTTAATAATAATTAACAATGATTATCTGATAATAACTTGATTAATATTGTTGATTATTAATTTGTAGTTATGTGATTTATGAATTTTAAGTATGATTTGTGAATTTTACTTGATAATGAGATTACGTGTAAATATTGTTCATGTGTTTTGTTATTAGTTGAAATATATAATTATTATTGATGATTAATAATATTTTTGTTTAGTAGTTAAAACCTTTTAAAAGACGTTAAAAAGATTAGTTTTTATAAAGTTTAAACAATGGGGGTTAAGTTGTAATTACCATAAAACAAAATATTACCAAAAATTAAGCAAAACCCTAGCCCACAAACCCCCCCCCCCCCCATTCGCCCGAAACTTCACACACACACACACCCTTGCGATTTGATCAAGAACAACAATCAAGCATCGATTTTGATCTAGTTTCAAGCATTCCAACGTGTAGCAAGCATCAATTCTTGGCCATTACACGATTAAAGGTTAGATTTTTATTGGTTTTTCATGTGTTCATGAGTTTGGCCGAATGTGACCTCTCATTTAATTGTTAAGTAGTCGTATTAACTCCGTTATTTCTTGTAAGGGCTTATTTTTCCATTGTATCAAATACGAGGACTCGTTTGAAATTTCTTGTGCCTTGACCTCTTTTGGTAATCGTATAATTTAAATATTATTAAAATATTTAGTAAATAATAATAATAATATTAATAATAATAAAACCTATCAAACATAAAAGAAAATATTAAATAATAAAAATAAAATAATAATAAAATGATAAAATAATAATACTAATAATGGTAAATAATTTTAATAAATGTTAATATTATTAATAATAAAAGAAATATAAGTTTTATATTATAAAAACTTGTGAATAATAACTTTGTACATAAAATAATAAATTTTAAACCATAGGGACTGGAACTGTAATTTTGTTTAAATTAGATTGGAACTTTGGGGTTACAATAAATACAACCATGAACTCCAGGGACTAAAAGTGTAATTACTTTAAAACCCAAAACCATCCCCCCGTCGGCCTTGTTCCCCGGCCAAAATCCGGCCAAGGGTCCGGCGACCCTCCGAAACCCGAATTTAACTGAAACCAACCGTATTTAAACTCCTAATGTCATTCGCTAAGGTCGTTTCGAAATTGTAACCACATCAATTTAAAATATTGGGTCGAAGTAACTGCCAATTTCTTGAAACCGAATATTAATCGAATCTCCAAGCCGTTCAACACTTAAGACATAATAATTATCTAATTAATTTAGCATGCACGTTCAAATGATCAATACGAACATATTATTAGCTTTAATTCCAATTGAAATCACGGTTAATGCCAATTAAACCCACCAGTAACCTCCGACAATCATTCGGTAGCCGTTGGACCTGTTCTAACTCGAGTTGAACCTATAAATTAGAGGGCTTATGCTCGAAATGGGTTCCTAAACTCTCTGTACACTCAATTTCATAAAAGCATACACACATCAAGCAATTGATTCAAGAACACATCGCGGCTTGGTTCGAACATCAAATCAACGATTTCAACAACAAAACGGGTAATTAAAGGTGTCTTTTGATTTGATTTTACATGGGGAACAAAAACCCTATGGTTAATTCGAGTTTAAACAACGAAATGATGTTCAATTTGGGGAAATTCAATTCTAGGGTTCGTAATGATTTGGGAAATTCTTTGGAAATTGGTTAAATCAATTAATTCCTGTTTTATAACATAAATCAGGGCCTTGGCCCGGTGGTTTGTATGCGTGTTGTCTTGGCAAAGGGCCCGGGTTCGAACCCCACGCCCTGCCATATATATTTTCTAATGATTTTACTAGTTTTTTTTAAATTACAGAAAATATTTAAATAATATTACTAGTCATATAAAAATCATTTTAATCAAAAATTAAATAAAAATAATTTCTTTTAAAATTTTCTTTTAGAAATCCAATTATTAAATCTTTAATCTTTTATTTAAATATATATATATATATATGTATATATATATATATATATATATATATATATATATATATATATAAAATGTTACAAAATACAAATTATTAGTAATTGTAAGTGTAATAAATCTCCCTTAACTTCCAAGGTTTTAAATTTAATAAATCATTCATTTTATAAAATATATTTACAAATCTAATTATATATTTAAAAGAAGATAAATATATAAATGCACATCTTTTGGGTTTAAAAGAATTATTTTGAACATGTAAATCTACAAATTTACTATTTTAAATAGTAAATGATAATACTTTGATAAAGAAAGTTTAGCTTTTATAAATGGTTACGCACTAAAATTCTTATTTAAAAATTTATACATTAAATCAATTATAAATGGTATCTATCTTTTAATTTAAAATCATGGTTAAATGATTTACAAATAATATCATTGTCATTCAAATGCACCAATTTAAACCGTGAATACCCATGAACCGTTAACTTTATAATAATCGTTATTGATGTAATACGTCGTTCATTTAGGTTGAACTTTAACCCATCATCGGCGTTTCATACAAGACTTTCTTATTTGTTTATCCTTATAATCCATGTGAGTTTTTCCATACCCCTTTTATATATTTTCACACTTTGGGGTGAAACATGTTAACCTTATGATAAATACTCTAGTAAACTCGTTTGAATCTTGTAAACACTTGGGTAATTCTTCTTATTTGTCGTGGTTAGTTGACCTCTTGTAATTACCATGTGATGACTATAATATGTACAATCATTAACTATTGCTAGCCTGACGACGTCATAGATCTATGGGCCTGACATGCCTACTTGGTTAATCCAAGTACACTTAACTAATTGTTTAATCTTGTAATTCTGTAATCTTGTAAGCTGTCAAGGTTTGATTGTTACATTTGTTCATTCATCCCTAGTTACTTTATTCAATAACCTATGACATGAATTGTCATCTTTAATATATATTTATGTATGAAAACTATGGAAAACTCACCAACATTATGTTGACCTTTTTATTTTTAACATGTTTCAGGACATGTTACCGCTTAAGTGCTCTTGAAGACTTGATCACATCTAGGATTGGACCTAGAATGATTAAATGACTTATATTGTCACATGACGTTAGGGAATCTTTGTAGTTATGATTGTTTGAATCTTATGTTTTATTCTCAATGTATGTAATGAACCTTGGAAAATTAATAATATTGGCACTTTGAAATAGCGTTGTGTGGCATGGACAATCTTAACACTCACATCTCGACGTTTCCGCCGTTAAGGTTGGGGTGTGACACCGAACCCTAATACGAAAATGGTGTTGAATGCCGAATTTTGTGTTGTTTGATGATTGTATGATGTTAGTTAGATTCCATTGATGTTAGTTTACGTAGATTATACAAGAAATTCATGGTTTTGATGCATTGTTCATACCTTACTAATAATAGTAACTTTTATGCATGGAATCGATGAGTTTATGATGGATTGATGATGTTATGATGTTAATGACGTTATATGAATGTTAATCTATGTAGATGATGCAAGAAATCCATGATTTCTGTAGTCTAGTTCATAAATTGCCAAAAGTGGAAACTTTTATTTATGAAGATTTGTGTTTGGATGAATTGTAAGTGTTTGATGGATGCTTATGATTGTTATGAACTAGATAGGGTATGTTATTGATGAATTTGTGTTAGAAATTGATGGAAGGATAGATTTTGGGATATTACTTTCCTAACAGGGAAACTTTATTTATGTAGATCATTGGATATTGTTATTTGAGCATGTTTATGATGTTAGGATCATGTTAGAATGTTTGTTGATGATGTCTATGGTGGTAGATTATGTTAATTAGGTTGTATGAATGCTTGATGCACAACTTTGGAAATTTAGACTCTTATGGAATATACATGATAATGGATGATGTATGATGAGCTTTATAGCACTTAAGGGTTTGTAATGTGGCATACGTGAATAACTTGTGTGATAACCATGTATGATGGATTGCTATACTTGATTAAACAAGAATTTAACTTGACATGTCACCAACGGGTCAAACGGGTCAACTTGGTCAAATGAGTCTTGTTTTCCAAAACCTTGGGTCAATGTGTTTGTTGAGCACTTAGGGTTGTTAAGTTTTCTGTGTACACGTACTTATGTTCTTGCGTGTTCTAGGTAACCTTTGAAGGGTTGTCTTTCCCATACCTCGTTAGCTCTTTGTTATTATTCGTTGTGCACCAGGTGAGTTCAATGCCCCACTTTTACTACTTCTTTTTTTTGGGGAGAAAGCATACTTGTTTTAAAAAGCTTTACTGATATAACATGTGTTTGGTAAGACATAGTGGGTTATACTGTCACACCCCAACCTTAACGGCGGAAACGTCGAGATGTGAGGGTTAAGATTGTTCACAGCCACATAACACTACCATAAATTGTAAATATAAAAATTCAATAGTTGAAATAAACATTACAACCAAATATCTCAACAAACAAAAATAAACAAAGTTCAACTCTCAAGTCTCAAGTTATTTTATTTATTTTTTTCTAGGTCCAAATCCTAGGTGTAAGCATGCTTCAAAAGATAATCATCAACCTTGTGCATTTCCTGAAACATGTTAAAAATAAAAGGGTCAACTTTAAAAGTTGGTGAGTTTCCATGGGTTAAGCATACATATATATATATATAAAAGTTTACAAGTATCAATTCATGTCAATAGTTACGAATAAAGCAAGTTTATAGATAACATATAGCTACAATCAAACCTTGACCAAGAATATCATTTACAAGTTTAACGATTAGCTAAGTGTACTTGGTTCCCATGATGAACAAGCATACGTCATCAGTAGCCGGCAATAACCTCGGCTTTAGCACCAAATAGGCTTGTCAGGCCCATAGATCTATAACGTCGCCAGGCTAGCAATAGTTAATGATTGTCAACATATAATGTTCATCATATACGGCTCACAATATTACAAATAACCATGACAAAAAGTAAAGATGAATTGCATGTGCGTTTACAAGTATCAAGATGTTTACAAGTGCAAGTTTATAAAGTTAACATGTTTCACCCCAAAAGGTGTGAAATAAAGTAAAAGAGGGGCATGGAAAAACTCACATGATATAAGTTGGTGTTAAAGGTAATAACAAGTAATTAAGTGGTGCTCCAACGATTCCTTTTACAAGATACCTAAACGTATATATTCCAAGATTAAGTCTAAAGATAAGTTTAACGATTCATACGTGAACTAGGGTTTCAAGTGGAGTTTGGGGCTTTTGACAAATAAATAATTTTAACAAAGGGTCCGCTTATATTTTGGATTCAATGAAAAAGAAATAAATATACTATTTAAGTATTTTAATATAAAGAAATAAATGTAAATCATCTATAATAACTAGTAAAGTTTAAATATAAAGTTTAAATAAACTTTTATAATTATTTAAAATAATCATGATTTAATCAATAATTTAAGGGTAACGTTTGGATCAATAATAATTTATTGATTTAAGCTATCATTTTAAAGTCCATTTTATAGCTAATAACTAGAAATGATTTTTTTTTTTGTCATATTGTTTTATTAAGAAAATATATTAAAATTACAGAAAATATTGGGGTAACTAAAAATAATTTTTAGTCATTAAAAATGATTTTTATAATTTTTTTATAAATTTTCTGGACTTAAATAGGTTAAAAAAACGAGTTTTAAAAAAAATGGGGGGTGCCCGGGTTCGAACCCGGGACCTCAAGGATAGAAGAGTGATGTGTTACCATTAGGCTAGGGTTCCTATGCCTGTTAAGAAATGGGTTTTTAATTCTTAAAAACACAAATACAAAGACACCCCCAACACATATGAACCCTAGAACGATTTGAACCAAATTGAAGATCAATTCGTTACTGTTAACGCTAAGGATCATAGGGCTTTTGTTCCCCATGTAAAATCGAGTATGTAGGTAGGTTAAATTACCCGGTTGAAGTCGAATTGATGATGAGGCAGACGAAGAACAGGCCGAGACCGAAGCTATAATCAATCGATGTGCAAATGATGATGATAACCAAATTCGTTGCACAGAAAGCTTCTATTGATCCCAATGAACGAAAGCCCCCTATAAATTTCAACTAAGATCGCTCGAAGGTCGATGAACACCACGGATGCAGACGCGATGAAGAGTGTGACTTGTTTGGGATGTTTGAGTGTGTTTCAGATGAAATTATGTTTGATAGTAGCTTGGGATTAGATAAACGTTCGATTATGATTCATTTAATTTTATTATTATTGTGTTTTAATGATCAAACGGTTCTATGATTAATGGTTACGGTTAATCGGTGATTCGAGTTCGTAACCGTCGTTTCAATTCAATTAAAGTTCATCTCGGGGTTCGAAACATCTTCACGAAGCGGTTGGAAACGATTGGGGTCGGAATTTGAAGGAGATTAGTGGTTTTCGAAGTCGCCGGAGGGTGGCCGGAGAGTGGCCGCCGGAAATACGGGGGAAAAGAGGGGAGGGGGTTTGGGTTTTGAATATTTACAGCTTTAGTCCCTGCGGTTTTCAACTTAATATTTTAGGTACAAAACTTCTATTTTAAGTTTGTAAATTGTCTTAAAGGCCCCCTAACTTAATTAAACTTTAAGTTTTAAACATTTTAAACTTGTTAATTATTTAACTCTTATAAATTATTATTTCTATTATTATTATTATTTTTATCTTATTTTAACTATTATTATTATGTTTTATTATATTAAAAACAAATTATTAACTCTTAAATTAATGAATTAATGCACCATAAAAGAAACATTCATAAACAACCCATATAGTTTCTTAAATGACATAAATGGTCCTTACAAGAACATAACAAGGTTAACTATCAATTAACGAAAACACGAAAGGTTACATATACCATAGAAAGTCCTCACACTTTCGGATCGTTAATTAAGGAATCTAGCGGGAAATCTTGGGTAGTACTACTGGGTCTGACAAGCCCCACCCGGGTGACCGGAAGTCAACGGGTGCAATATTGTCCTAAACGACTAACAGCGTTACAACCTGGTATGTCGTGGCGGGAGGCAAACAGACAGACATATTCAACTTTGATCGCGAAATCACTATTGTTCTTTACTAATGAAACTAGACTAGCTATCTATTTCAATGTACTTGTTTATATATTTTTACTAATGCTAATGCTTATGATTGATTACAAACTCTTATACTCACCAACCATTATGTTGACACTTTTAGTATGCTTTTCTCAGTTCGTTTCTAGCAGCTGTCCTTAGGAGCACGAACGTGTCAAGAATGCTTTGTTCAAACATTGTTCACTTTTAATTTAGCATTTACTTACGTATTTTGGTTTGGGCGCGTGTTTTGCGCAGTTTACTTTTAGTACCTTGTGTTTGGGTTATTTACAAAACGCTTCCGCAAATATTTTAAAGTTTTAAACTCTGATTTGTTTAAATGTTGCATATAGAGTTGTTCTGAGTAACTAATGACTGAGATCCTGGTTTGTTCACACGCCTCGCGGTAAAACCCTGCACGTGAAATTTGTGGGTGTGACAGATTGGTATCAGAGCCATTGGTTATAGGAAACTAGGTTGCATACACACTAGACTATAACCGCATAGTTTGGTAGTTACTCGTTACTTATCCCTTACTGTATACTCATTGGCATACACGTCACGTACCTCGCAGCATGGCATCGTCTTTACGAGCTCTGGGTAAGAGGCCGACACATTCTGAGTCACCTCTTCCTCCTCCTGTACCTGATAGAGGACCTAACTGGCCCTGATATCCTTATCCTTCTGAAGAGATAGACTGGTATCAGCCTTTTACGCTACCCGAGCGCGACGCTCCACGGAACTGGAGTTACTACCCCACCTATGTTGATCACATGGTCTACAGGGAGATTGTTCCAGCTATAGCTACTACTGGCCCAAGGACTAGGTCGGTGACTGCCTCTACGACACCTACCCTTCCTCCTCTACATATTCCTCTCGAGCAGGCGGTTGCAGCTTTGGTTGCTACACTGGACACTGAGCGACAGCGTATCAGAGGGCTTACTGACGAGAACTCCACTTTGTGACACGAGATGCGTCAGCTACGTTTACTGGTAGAGACACTTCAGGAGCGACTTTCTATGTCTATTGGTGGACATCATACCTTGCCTGGTAACGTTTTTGCACTTACTGAGCGCATGTCCGTGCAAGAGCTTCACAGTGTAGGGACAGATGATAGAGTGACTGAGCTGGAGGCACAGCTAGCGGCACTTCAGGTTGCGGATGCCCCTACACCTGGGGAAGACCCTAACGAGGAAGACCCTGAAGAGGAACCTGAAGAAGAACCAGAAGAGATGGAAGAGGACAGTGATGGATCTGATGTGTTGGATTGATTTATACATTCATTTGACTTGGATTACGTAGAGTTTCTTTTCTTTTGAAACCTATGTGGAAAGGGTTGTTTCCCACCCAACTGAGAAACTAAAAATTTTAACATTGATGGAATATTTTGTGAATCATTTACAATTTATTTGTCTTTGGTTATTATTTTGGTTATAAATGTTGTGGTTGTGACAAATTTATTATTTCTTACTATTTACCATACTTCAATGAGATTAATATGTTAGATGTTACTCATTATTGTATTTGTGAATGTAAAGTGAAATATGGACGGTCGAGTAGAGGACGTAGACGTGGACGTGGACGTGGTGCCGGTGGACGTGGTGCCGGTCCTATAAACATGATCCCAGCTGAGTTAGCTGCCTCAATCAATCAACATGTGCAGGCAGCGCCGGGTGCTCAAGCTGCCTAATTTGGAGGTAAACGATGACCCTGGTCATCGCTTACGTAAATCTGCTATTAGATGGTTAATCTGTTTGGTTTGACTAGACAATCCAAAACATTGAATACAGGACCGCCAACATGCACATATAAGGCGTTCATGGACTGTAAGCCCCACACATACAGTGGAGCTGAGGGAGCCGTAGGGCTTGTGTGGTGGTTTGAGAAAACCGAGTCGGTTTTCGCCAAGTGCAACTGTCCGGCGGCAGACCAGGTGAAATACGCCACAGGGACACTTGAGGGTGCAACACTTTCGTGGTGGAATGCACAGGTGCAGATGCTTGGCCAGGCGATGGCAAATGCTTTACCGTGAGATGAGTTTAAAGCGATGATGATGGAGGAATATTGTCCTTGCAATGAAGTCGAGAAGTTGGAAGCTGAATTCTGGCAATTGAAGATGGAAGGATCTGAGATCAAGGCTTACACTATGAGGTCTCACGAGTTGGCAACACTTTGCCCAGGCATGATCGACCCGCCGATCAAATGAATTGAGCTTTATTTGCGTGGCTTGGTTCCAGAGATACAGAGTATGGTGACTGCTGCGAACCTCCCTACTATTCAGCAGGTTATTTGATTGGCTCACAAGCTTACTGACCAAGCGGTGGAGCAAGGAAAGCTACCCAAACGGGGCGCTGTGGCAAGCGTTCCTGAAAATAAATGCAAGTGGGATAACTCTAGCAACAAGGGATCTTCGTCAAACAGCCAATCTCAGCAACATCAGCAACAATAACAGCACACTCAGCAGCATCAGCATCCATAGCAGCAAAGAAGGTTTGACAACAACTATAGTTTCAATCAGTCATCTTCTTCATCTTAGGGACAAGGTGGATACGTGGGGAAGTATCCCAAATGTAATCGATGCAACTACCATCACACTAGCAGGTGTGACAACTTTCGATGCCAGCATTGTGGTAAGGCTGGACACACGGCAAAGGATTGTCATGGTGAATTGATGAAGAAGCCTCAACAATCCCAAGAAACACCAAAAGGTTGCTTTGAGTATGGAAAGGAAGGACACTACAAGAGGAATTGTCCTCAGTTGAAGAAGAATGGGAATGGTGCTGGAAATGGTGGAAACAACAACAACAATAATGGCAATGGTGACAATAACGGTTGCAATAACGGTGGAGCTAAAGGGAGAGCCTTCGTTGTGGGTTTAGGTGAGGCTCTAAATGACCCTACTACTGTTACTGGTAAGTTTCCTGTTAGTGGTCGTTTTGCTACTATATTGTTTGACACTGGAGCTGATAAAAGTTTTATCTCTACTAAGTTTAGTAGTCTCTTAAGTGATATGCGTTCTCCATTGGAATCTAAATATACGGTAGAATTAGCTGATGGTAAGCAAATTCACGTTACACGCATCCTTAAGGGTTGCGAGATAGAACTTGCTGGTCATACTTTTGACATCGACCTTATGCCTGTTACGCTTAGGAGTTTCAATGTAGTCGTGGGCATGGATTGGCTTTCCGAGAAGCAGGCAGAAGTCATTTGCCATGAGAAGGTTATCCGCATTCCTCTCCTAGATGGGGAAATTCTCTCAGTTTGGGGAGAGAAAGGTGGTGCTGTGATAGACATCATATCGTTTATGAAAGCACAGAAGTGGCTACTTAAGGGTCGCTTAGCTATATTAGCCCTTGTAACTGACAAGCAACCGGAGGAAAAAAAGATAGAGAATATTCCAGTAGTTCGTGACTTTCCGGAGGTGTTTCCAGAGGATCTGCCTGGACTACCATCTCATCGTCAAGTTGAGTTCCAGATTGATTTGACTCCCGGAGCCGTTCCGATTGTGAGAGCACCTTACCGGTTAGCCCCGAACGAACTGCAGAAACTATCTGCACAACTACAGGAGCTGTTGGATAAAGGGTTTATTCGACCGAGCTCATCACCTTGGGGAGCACCTGTTCTCTTCGTAAAAAAAAAGGATGGCACATTTCGAATGTGTATCGACTATAGAGAATTGAAAAAGTTTACAGTCAAAAATCGATATCCCCTACCTCGTATAGACGATTTGTTTGATTAACTTCAAGGATCAAGCTACTACTTTAAGATTGATTTGAGGTCAGGGTATCATCAACTGAGAGTCCGAGAGGAAGACATCTCGAAGACTGCATTCCGTGCACGTTATGGTCATTATGAGTTCTTGGTCATGCCATTTGGGTTGAGAAATACACCAGCAGTATTCATGGATCTCATGAATCGTGTGTGCAAACCCTATCTCGATCAGTTTTTTATCGTGTTTATCGATGACATATTAATCTATTCGAGGACCAAGGAAGAACATGAAGAGCACCTACGTCTAATCTTGAAATTACTTAAAAAGAAACAACTATACGCCAAGTTTTCAAGTGTGATTTCTAGATACGTAAAGTACAATTTTTGGGTCACATTGTTAATGAGAAAGGAATACATGTCGATCCAGCAAAGATTGAGGCGATCAAGAATTGGCCGGTTCCCAAGACGCCTAGTGAGATACGACAATTTCTTGGATTGGCAGGATATTATCGGCGATTCATTGAGGGATTCTCTAAGATCGCTTAACCTCTCATAGCCTTGACTCACAAAGGAACAATGTATAAATAGGGTGATAGTCAAAAGTCTGCTTTTCAGTTGTTGAAACAAAAACTGTGTAGCGCATCGATATTGGCATTACCTGAGGGAAGTGATGATTTTGTGGTTTATTGTGATGATTCTATCCAGGGACTTGGTTGTTTCTTGATGCAACATGATAAGGTGATAGCCTACGCCTCAAGACAACTAAAAGTACATGAGAAGAACTACAACACTCATGACTTGGAACTGGGTGTGGTAGTTTTTGCCTTGAAGATTTGGAGACATTACTTGTATGGTACCAAGTGCACTATCTACACCGATCACAAGAGTCTTCAGCATATCTTTGAACAGAAGGAGTTGAACATGAGGTAGCGACGCTGGGTGGAATTGTTGAATGATTATGATTGCGCTATCAAATATCACCCAGGAAAGGCAAATGTAGTCGCTGACGCGTTGAGTAGAAAGGAAACTACTAAGCCCCGACGAGTGCGAGCTTTGCAGCTTACGATTAGCACTCACTTGCCTGAACAAATTTGAGAAGCTTAGACAGAAGCCTTGAAAATAGAAAACATTGGGTCTGAATCTTTACGGGGAATGGACAAACAGTCTGAAGTGAAAACGGATGAAATTCGTTACTTCATGGACAGACTCTGGGTGCATTTGTATGGAAACCTAAAGGACTTGGTTATGAGTGAGGCTCATAAGTCTAAGTACTCTATACATCCTGTTTCAGACAAGATGTATCATGAAATATGAAGGCAGATGTAGCTACGTATGTGAGCAAGTGCTTAACCTGTTCGAAGGTTAAAGTTGAATACCAAAAGCCATTTGGGTTACTACAACAACCTGAGATTCCTATGTGGAAGTGGGAACAAATTTCTATGGGTTTCATTACCAAATTACCCCGGACTCCTACTGGTTGTGACATGATATGGGTTATTGTAGATCGGTTAACTAAGTCTGCCCATTTCTTGGCAATCAAGGAAATGGATAAAATGGACAAGTTAACTTGAATTTATCTGAAGGAGATAGTTTCGAGACATGGTGTACCTATCTCCATTATATCTGATAGTGATGCTCGTTTCACATCACATTTCTGGCAGTCATTACAGAAATCTTTGGGAACGCGTCTAGACATGAGCACTGCTTATCATCCGCAGACGGATGGGCAAAGCGAGCGTACTATTCAAACCTTAGAGGACATGTTACGTGCTTGTGTGATTGATTTCGGGAATAACTGGGAAGTTCACCTACCATTGGTGGAATTTTCGTACAACAATAGTTATCACACCAGCATTAAGGCATCACCATTTGAGGCTTTGTATGGGTGAAAGTGTAGATGTTAGGCGGAAGTTGGTGATAGTCAGCTGCACGATACTACTGAGAAGATCGTATAGATAAGGAACCGTATGGCTGTAGCACGTGACCGATAGAAAAGCTATGCAGACAAGCAACGGAAACCTTTATAGTTTCAGGTCGGCGACAAAGTTTTACAGAAAGTCTCACCGTGAAAAGGTGTGATTCGATTCGGCAGAAGAGGCAAGCTTAATCCATTTGAGATTCTAAAAAGAATAGGTCCAGTGGCGTATCGATTAGACCTACCTGATTCGTTCAGTGGAATTCACAATGTATTTCATGTCTCAAATTTGAAAAAGTGTTTATCGAATGATTCGATGGTTGTACCACTGGAGGAAGTACAAGTAGATGAACAACTACGATTCATTGAGGAACCAGTTGAGGTGATGGACTGTGAGGACAAAACTCTTAAGCAAAGCAAGATACCCACAATCAACGCTCATTGGAACTCGAAACATAGACCGAAATTCATATGGGAACGTGAGGATCAGATGAAGCTTAAGTATCCTCATCAGTTCGAAACGACGATGTCAACCGGCGGAGGTAATGGTTAAATTTCGGGACAAAATTTCTTTCAACATGGGGATAATGTGACAACCCACCCGAAACTCACTCAATTTCTTTGTGCCAATGCAGTAGACCAGTGAGGTAACACAACCATGTAACGCAATTTTCGGGACGAAAATTCTTTCAACATGGGGATAATGTGACATCCGGTAATTTTCCGTTAACAAACTCCGTTAGTTCCGTTAGGTCTTGCATACACGTGTCGTGAGCACACACTAATTGTCGTTGAACGTTGGTGACTTAATAATAATTAACAATGATTATCTGATAATAACTTGATTAATAATGTTGATTATTAATTTGTAGTTATGTGATTTATGAATTTTAAGTATGATTTGTGAATTTTACTTGATAATGTGATTACGTATAAATATTGTTCATGTGTTTTGTTATTAGTTGAAATATATAATTATTATTGATGATTAATAATATTTGTGTTTAGTAGTTAAAACTTTTTAAAAGGTGTTAAAAAGATTAGTTTTTATAAAGTTTAAACAATGGGGGTTAAGTTGTAATTACCATAAAACAAAATATTACCAAAAATTAAGCCAAACCATAGCCCCCAAACCCCCCCCCCCCATTTGGCCGAAACTTCACACACACACACACACCTACGATTTGATCAAGAACAACAATCAAGCATCAATTTTGATCTACTTTCAAGCATTCCAACGTGTAGCAAGCATCAATTCTTGGCCATTACACGATTAAAAGTTAGATTTTTATTGGTTTTTCATGTGTTCTTGAGTTTGGCCGAACCCTAATTCAAAAATGGTGTTGAATGTCAAATTTTGTGTTGTTTGATGATTGTATGATGTTAGTTAGATTGTATTGATGTTAGTTTACGTGGATTATACAAGAAATTCATGGTTTTGATGCGTTGTTCATACCTTACTAATAATAGTAACTTTTATGCATGGAATCGATGAGTTGATGATGGATTGATGATATTATGATGTTATTGACGTTATATGAATGTGTTGATGATGGATTAATAATAGTAACTTTTACGTGGATTATACAAGAAATTCATGATTTTGATGCGTTGTTCATACCTTACTAATAATAGTAACTTTTATGCATGGAATCGATGAGTTTATGATGGATTGATGATGTTATGATGTTAATGACGTTGTATGAATGTTAATCTATGTAGATGATGCAAGAAATCCATGATTTGTGTAGTCTACTTCATAAATTGCCAAAAGTGGAAACTTTTATTTATGAAGATTTGTGTTTGGATGAATTGTAAGTGTTTGATGGATGCTTATGATTGCTATGAACTAGATAGGGTATGTTATTGATGAATTTGTGTTGAAATTGATGGAATGATAGATTTTGAGATATTACTTTCCTAAAAGGGAAACTTTATTTATTTAGATCATTGGATATTATTAATTGAGCATGTTTATGATGTTAGGATCATGTTAGAATGTTTGTTGATGATGTCTATGGTGGTAGATTGTGTTAATTAGGTTGTATGAATGCTTGACGCACAACTTTGGAAATTTAGACTCTTATGGAATATACATGATAATGGATGATGTATGATGAGCTTTATAGCACTTAAGGCTTTGTAATGTGGCATACGTGAATAAGTTGTGTGATAACCATGTATGATGGATTGCTATACTTGATTAAACAAGAATTTAACTTGACATGTCACCAACGGGTCAAACAGGTCAACTTGGTCAAATGAGTCTTGTTTTCCAAAACCCTGGGTCAGTGTGTTTGTTGAGCACTTAGGGTTGTTAAGTTTTCTGTGTACACGTACTTATGTACTTACGTGTTCTAGGTAACCTTTGAAGGGTTGTCTTTCCCAAACCTTGTTAGCTCTTTGTTATTATTCATTGCGCACCAGGTGAGTTCAATGCCCCACTTTTACTACTTCTCTTTTTTGGGGGAGAAAGCATATTTGTTTTAAAATGCTTTACTGATATAACATGTGTTTGGTAAGACATAGTGGGTTATACCATAGAAAGTCCTCACACTTTCGGATCGTTAATTAAGGAATATAGCAGGAAATCTTGGGTAGTACTACTAGGTCTGACAAGCCCCACCCGGGTGACCGGAAGCCAACGGGTGCAATATTGTCCTAAACGACTAACAGCGTCACGACCTGGTATGTCATGGCGCGAGGCAAACAGACAGTCATAGTCAGCTTCGATCGCAAAATCACTATTGTTCTTTACTAATGAAATTAGACTAGCTATTTATTTCAATGCACTTGTTTATATATTTTTACTAACGCTACTGCTTATGATTGATTACAAACTTTTGAACTCACCAACCATCGTGTTGACACTGTTAGTATGCTTTTCTTAGGTCGTTTCTAGCAGCTACTCTTAGGAGCACGCACGTGTCAAGCATGCTTTGTTCAAACATTGTTCACTTTTAATTTAGCATTTACTTACGTATTTTGGTTTAGGCGCGTGTTTTGCGCAGTTTACTTTTAGTACCTTGTGTTTGGGTTATTTACAAAACGCTTCTGCAAATATTTTAAAGTTTTAAACTCTGATTTGTTTAAATGTTGCATATAGAGTCGTTCTGAGTAACTAATGACTGAGATCCTGGTTTGTTCACACGCCTCGCGGTAAAACCCCGCACGTGGAATTTGAGGGTGTGACAATAAACGGCTACAGCGCTATACTATTTCGTTGTAAATGGTTTGACACGTCACGAAAGGGGTCTGTAATTAAAAAGAATAACATTGTTGTTATCGATGTTAGTCGTGAACGGTTTGGTGACCAGCGTTGCATTTTAGCAACACAAGCTCAACAAGTATTTTATCTTGAAGATCCTTCTAAATCCACTGGCAATTGGAGGGTTATGGAAGATGTTCACCATCGAAAGCTTTGGGATCATCCTAGTATTAGTGTTGCTAATGAGATAGATGTATTGCACGACAGTCAATCATCTGATTATAACTTGGTTGTCGATAGTAGTTTTGAAGTTGGTGAATCATGTGCACGAGTTATTAACGATAAGAGAAATGCGCATGATAATTGTGAATTAGTTGTAGACTTAAGTTGGTTGCCTGTTGCTCCACTTGTTCAAGATGAAGATTTTATTAATGATAATGAAGAAGATGAAGATGCATATCTCTCAGATGAGGAAGAATTTCTTAATGATGAAGAAGAAGATGAAGATGCATTAGATATTAATGATAGTAAGGACGAGAGCGATGATGATCTTGTAGATGAAGATGAATATCTTTATAGTGATAACTCAGATTGATTGTATGTATTAAGAACACTTTATTCTATTTCTTATTAAAATGTCACATAAATATCTTTATAGTGATAACACAGATTGATTATTGCAGGTTATGTCTTCGCACGTAGCTGGATCACACGGTGGTGACGGTGGGGTCGGGACCCCCACGGACATGGATATACTCTTCCTTCTAGTTACCAGTCATGTAAGTTAATGTTTTAAATATATGTCTTTTAATTGAATATATTTTAAATGTTACTAACTTTTTAATTTTTTATATCAATATAGCATCAGCAAAAAAATGATCAAAAGGAAGAAATCTAAATTTATATGAGAAATGGGCTGCAAACAACAGCCAATCACTTCCCGTGCAATTTGATCATACAGGAAAACAGTATAAAACTATTAGAGAAAATAGTCAATTATTTGTTCGAGCTTTATCTAATCATATTTCCACCGTTTCTTTTTATTATCCCACTTGGGATAAAGTTCCTGATACGTTCAAGATATCCTTGTTCAATTTTCTGGAAGCGAGTATTTATGTAGTGTTTTATTTGTAATTTGATAATCATAACTTTTATATGTGTCTAATTATTTTTTGTAGAAATATTTTGATCTAGAAGCTCATCGTTGCTGGCAAGGTATACAACTTGGAATCCACATGGATTGCCAACGAGCTTTTAGAGACAGAAGATATAACATGAAAAAACATTTCTTAAGTCAAGGAGGCTATGATAATATTGAGCAGGCTATCAATAATCCACCTGAAGATCAAAGTCAAGAGTCATGGGAGCAGGTGGTTGAGTTGTTCTCAAGTGAACAACATAAACGTATTTCTCAAAAAGGCTTAACAAATAGAGCTAAACAACTCTATCCAAGTCTGCATAGTAGTCAATCATATGCTCAAAAACGATGTCTTCAGGTAAAAAAACATATATTATACATCCTATGTATTATTAATTTTTTTCAAATATTATAAATATTGTTTTTAATGTTTTTAGGAGCAACAAATCGGAACCCCAAGTCACATCGAAACATGGAGGGGCGCATTACAGTGAAGGTTCAGGTTGAGTCAACCAGAGGGCAGATGAAGATTGAGTAAGTTTAATATGTTAAGCATGCTATTATCATGTGTTTATATGTTTAAAATATATCGTGTTTGGTGATTTTGACCCAATATGGTCTATATGCTATTTATATTTGAGAATTGTTGGTTTTGTTAAGTTGTTAGTTTATATGTTAAAACTTGGGAATTTTATGTTAGTTGTGCTTATAAATTTAAAAAACATGGTCTATATGCTATTTATATTTGAGAATCGTTGGTTTTAAGAAGTTGTTAGTTTATATGTTAAAACTTGGGAATTTTATGGTATTGTGCTTATGATTAAACAACATGATTTTTTTTTCTATTTTATAATAGTTATGTTGTCGAAATTTCATAAGAATCTTAATACTGTTTCATTTTAATTCTTTATAATTACAGGAAAAAATTGAAAATCAATACGCCCAAATGCAAATGGATGCGGGTGAGTCGCTCGTTAATGAGATGGAATGTTTAGAGTTGGCATTAGGACAAAAACGTGGTCGTATGAGAGGTGTTGGACGAAAAGTAAAAAATATCTCTCGTTATGAGCTATCAAGCGGGTCATCATCATATCGGGATGAAGAAATAGAAACACTAAAGCGACAAATGCAAGAAATGCAAGACAGAATGAATCAATTTGAAAGACAAAAGCATAATCCCGATAACGATGAAGATGATTAAACCGACGACGATTAAAAAGTTTGTTTGTTTGGGTTGTAAAAACTTAAGATATACTTTCTTTTTGTTTGGTATGTAATTAACTAAAATTGGTTGATTTTCATTTAGGTATTTGATATATTAGTTTGAATTTCTGTGTATTTGATTTGGGATCTTGGTTGGTTTTTAAGTAAAAAAACCTGAAAAAAAACAGAAATTTAAAAATAAAATTTTTAACCAGATACCCCATGTCTTCGCCATAAGTAAAACTAATTAATTATTTATTAATTTTTATTAACTAATTTAATATTAAATAATAATATTTACTAACCCTATGGCGACGACATGTCGTCACCACAGAGGTCTATGGCGATTGCGTCTATTGCGACGACCAATTTTTGAGCTATTGCGACAAGGCTATGCCTAGCCTATAACGACAACATGTCGTCGCCATAGCCTATGGCGACGACAGGCTATGGCGACGACATCTGGACCCTATCGCGACAACTTTTGTCGTCGCCATAGCCACGTTTTCTTATAGTGCATGTTGCATTAAACTGTCACATTGAAGTTTTAGTGGCAAACCGACAAGCCTAGTCGGGTAGTGTATGGGTCAAAATAGATTCATGTGAAAGTAAGTCTTTTAATAAACAATCAAAATATGGCAACGAAAACATTTTTTTTAAAATTAGAATTTACATAAATGTAATACTACGTAAAACCAATAAAAAAATAAAAACTTATATATACGTAACATGGTGCAAATCCAACACCAACAAGTTTCACCCTTTTTTTTAAATGTTCATAATTTTTACATACAATATTATTTTTTCATGATATATTCATAAAACATAACCAATTCCAAAGTTAGATATATGTAATCTGGAGTTAAAAAATTGATAAAAAATCTACATACATAGTAACACGAATTAACACCCAAACTATATCCGAAGTTTCATTTATTTAACAACTATTTTTAAACGTTTTTTTAATTCAAGCACGTGTTTGATTCTAGATAAAGTATATGTGAACACAGTCACTTGCCCTTGGCCTCAATCACACAATTAGAATGCTTCAACTTCTAACACCCATTCTCCTCTTCATCATCCTATGCGTTTTCTGGAACGTTTACACGTACCAGAAAACGCGTAAGATCAATCTCCCACCCGGAAGCTTCGGGTGGCCGTTCATCGGGGAATCTCTCGCGTTTCTACGCGCGAATTGGGATGGAGCTCCCGAGAGATTCGTCCGAGAACGGATAGAGAAACACGGGAGTCCTCTAGTGTTCAAAACCTCGTTACTTGGGGACCACATGGCGGTGCTGTGTGGTCCTGCTGGTAACAAGTTCTTGTTTGGGAACGAGAACAAGCTCGTGGCGCAATGGTGGCCGACACCGGTGCAGAAGCTTTTCGGCAGGTGCCTGGTTACGATCCGTGGCGATGAAGCTAAGTGGATGAGAAAGATGTTGTTATCGTATCTTGGTCCTGATGCTTTCGCCACTCACTATGCTGCAGCTATGGATATTGTCACCCGTAGACATATTGAGGTTCATTGGAAAGGTAATTATTCTCTTTTTATGGTAGAACTCATATGCGGTAAACACCACTGATTATTAATTTATTCTATTTGAGCCTTATTTTTGTCAAAATTCTGGAATTTGGAATCAAATTATATTTTATAACAATAGTGTTTTCAAAAGCCGACCGGTACTTGACACATAGACGTAGTAGCTTTGTTTAGATGAACCGCCACTTTCGTTTGAACCGGCTGGCTCCCTATCAAATCGATAACCGTACTAGATATCATATATTTATAAGGGTTTTATATTTTTTTTGTTTTTTTATCTTAAAATAATAAAGAGTGAACTATTTATTAATTCAAACATCATATTTTGGTCATTTGTGGATATATATTTTATTGACATTACAAATTCACCTATTGTTTCTTTAAATTGTAAATTCGTTTGAATTATTTATAATATCATCTAGTTCTTAAACTTGGTTCGATTGAGCCAATCGATCTGACGAGTGTTGGTTCGAGGTCCACTCCAGTTCTAAGAAAAATGATTATGAGGTATATATAACCCGTCAAAAATCAGCTAAAGTTTATAGGTTTTGAAATCCCTTAATCACCAACAGATTGTGAGCAACCACTCTAATTTATCATATTCTAATATAATAACTGTTGATGATAATGTTGCAAAATTTTTAACATATTATATATTAATATCAGGATATGATATGTAGAATTTATATGGATGTACCGATATTCGTATCACCAACAGATTGACAACCTCTGTAATTTCTCATATTCTAATTTTATATGCTTCGGTTGCATGTAGTCGTGGTTGGTGATACAACCCAGATCTATAGAATTTTCCAGGATGTACCAATATCCGTTAATCACCAATGGATTGCCGACAACCTCTCTAATTTATCACATTCTATATTTATTATTTTTTGGTCGCATCCATATTGATGGTTGCAAATGGTATCACATGTTACGTAACAATATCAAGATACAGACCAAATCTATAGAATTTTTCTGGATATACCAATATCCATTAATCACCAATAGATTGCCCGTAATCTCTCTAATTTGTCATATTCTAGTATTTTTATGCTTCGATTGCATCCATAGTGATGGTTGGTGCTAATGTTGCAAATGGTACCACGTATTATATATTAATATTAGGATACAATGTCGATCTATAGAGTTTTTCAAGATGTATCAATATCTGTTAATCACCAACAGATTACCAACAAACTCTCTAATTTTTTATATTTAAATATTTTATGTTTCGGTTGCATCTTAGTGTATGTGATGGCTGGTGATAACATTGCAATCTGTACCACATATTTATTTATATATTAATATCAGGATACAATCAATGTCTATCTATAGAATCTTTCTGGATGTAGCAATATCCACGTTTCTATTCATTTCTTGTGGATATTACACATTTTTGAAAAAATATTACTTTTTTAAAAGTACGGAATTTTCTTTTAAAAGGTGGTAGTCTTCTGGCCTTCTCGTTATTTTTAGTTTTTTAGAATATATATCTTTAAGTAACTTATGTTATTAAATATTACTACTTATTGTAGAAAAACTAAATTGAATTACATGTTTCTGAAAATCAATAAATAAATAAATAAATAAATTTTAATGATAATAAAATTGCTCGGAGAACCCACGTTTATAGACCCTCGTCACCATTTTAAAAAACAATTTTTTTTTCGATGCCTTTTAGAATTTATTTTAAATATTGCAATACTTGTAGAAGAAAGCCGTGATATACATAATACATACAACCAAATGGGTTAAGCAGCCCCAATAACTTTTTGCTTTCATGTATCATTTTATCCGAATTATGATATCAAGCTTATTACTAAATTTCATTGATGTGCTGGAAGATGTAAATACACAAAGAATGTCCACAAAAAGAGATTTAAACTAAACAGATAACCCATTAGAACTATTAGGAGTGATAATAGGACTAATACTAATCGAATTAAAATCCTTTACTTCTTCTTAAATTGGAACATGAAGGTCAAAAATGCTCAGCTTGTTAAGCAATACCTTTACTTGTTGAGCTCCTAATAGTTTGGTGAATAAGTTTGCAATCTGAGACTTCGTGTCAATATGTTGACAAAAGTAATAGTCTATTTTGACATATTTGGTACATTCGTGAAACACAAGGTTGTTAGCAATATGACGAGCAACAAGTTTGTCATAGAACAAGGGAGTAGCTTTGGTTGGTGTTGCATGCAAGTCTTCTAAGAGTCATCGTAACCTTAGAATTTCACTCACAATTGTTGCCATTGAAAGATACTTTGCCTCTGCTGATGAACCGGATACTACTAACCGTATCTTGGTCTTTCATAAAACTTTAGCACCACCCAAAAGGAGTAAATAACATGTACGAGATCATCGTGTATAGGGACACCCCTACCACCTAGCATCACAGTAAGCGCCTAGGTTTAGACCACCATCTTTCGGTAATAGAATACATTGTCCTACGATTTCCTTGATATATTAGGTGGAGTTTGTTTTTCCAGAAAATGTCTTTCTGAGCTCTCTTGTCTGCGCTGGGCAAACCACGTACAGACGTTTGTGTCCCCTTTGTGTTTGTTTTTTTGAAAGACCTTTAATTAAAAAAGGTCTTCTAAGCCTCTTCTTGATACGGACCTTATCTTCCTACTTCTCAAATCTTCCTACCTCTTCTTCACCTCTCAAACCCTAAACACAACTCCACTTCCACCTCTTTTCTTCCATCAACACAACTCCACCTCCACACACTTCCCACCGTCTATTACCACCTCCCGCCCTCACCTCCGGCGGATCCGTCGGCCCTCACCTCCGGCGGATCCGTCGGCCCTCACCTCAAGCAGACTCGTTGGCCCTCACCTACGCCGTAGACCACCACATCCTTTAGACCCGTCGCTGCCATCGCCTCTGCTACCGTTGCTCTGCCACCGCCGCTGCTGCGTCGATTCATTTCCGTTGGCTACGAGATGAAATTGATGAGCAGTTAATGCAAACTATGAAATAAATGATTAAAAAATGGTTTTTGGTTTTTTGAATATTATTTCAGTGTTCTATAACTATTATTTAAATTTCAATGTTGAAAAACTCTTTTAAGTTTAAAAAATCAGTTTATTTAAATTTCAGTTTATTTTAACCGTCTGTAAAAGTTAAAAACCAAACAGACTTCTTCTTGCAGACTGCAGAGGTTTGGTCCATATTTTCTTCTACAGATGTCTGCGGATGTGGTTCACAGACTGCAGACATTTTACCTTTGAAAAAACAAACTGCATCTTAGTCTCCTAATCAGGTGTTGATATTAGTGTGGATCAATTTTTTCACTTTTAGAACATTAATTCAATTTGATATTGCACCATAGGGAATGGACTTGAACGGGAGCCAAGAAGCCCATAATCTTCGAGAATATCCATAATATACTTTCTTTGGCTAGTTTAAATCCAAACCATGAGATGTTCTTGAGACTTATATTCCCAAAAAATACTTTAGCTGAGGCACTTGATACTGAATTTCTTGTTAAGATAGGTTTTTGTTTGTTGAATCTTGTTGATGTGATTGCCTGCTATTATAACGTCATCAATGTCAATTAAATCTGCAACGGAGAGGCCTTGGTTTTTTAACTTGACAAGAGAATGAACATCCTTTTTGTTTTAAAGCCAATCTTGACTGCATCACATATGAACTTGTGGTATCAATTTCTAAAGGCTTGTTTCAAATCATAAAGGGATTTTATAGGTTGTATAGCCTGGTTCATCCTTTTTAGTAAAACCCTATGGGATTAAGATGTAAACATCTTCTTTGAGGTCACCATGCAAGAATGAATTGTTAATGTTAAACTAATGAATCATACAATTCTTTTTAACTGCAAGTGTAAGGAGACTTCTTACAGTTTCAAGCTTGGCAACTAGAGCAAATGTATCATGGTAATCGACCCCCTTCATATGTGTAAATCCCCTCGGTACAAGTTGTGCTTTGTGTCTTTTAACTTTACCAATAGGTTTGTATTTTATTTTGTAAATCCATTGGAATCGATAGCACATTTCTCTTTTGGAAGGTCTTCAAGGACCTAAGTTTCATTTTCTTCAAGGGCATGAATTTCATTTTTCATGGCCTCTCTCCAAATATCATTTTTCATGTTCTCTTTAAACGTTTTTGGCTCACTGTTTGCATTGATGGTCGTTAAGAAATCTTTATGTAAATTAGAAAACTTATCATAAGAGGGGTTATTAGAAAGAGAGTGTACCGTTAAGAAATTTTGATCGTGTGTGAGTCGTTCATGGTCTAGGTGGTAGCAGTTCGACATTAAAGTCGGTGAAATGTTTAGGTTGAGTCTTAATTCTTTTTTCTCTTTCATGTTTACGTGTTTCATAGACCCCTTGCATGACATTTTCTTCATGTATGGGGGTTCCATTTGCAACATGTTGTGCTTGTTCATGACTTTGTGATACACCCTAAACTATTGGTTCTTCAATGTTTATACCAGTAGGGGCTGCTCAACGTTAGACTTACTGTCAATATGATTATGATCGAGCTCCTTTTCTTCATGCATAGTGTGTTCTTGCTTTATTAGGTCCACTATTCATTTGGAAATTTTAATGCTATTTGGTTCTCACTATTCGTTTTGACTTGAACAAATAGGAATGTTTTTTTTTTTTTGCGAATCTAATATCACGAGAAGTCACTGTTTCCCGTGTTCTATGTTATAGATCTTATCCCTTAGTTTTGAGAGGGTATCCTAAGAATTCCCTTGGCCTCTCCCTAACTCAAACTTGTCTCCCTGTCTTTGTGCTTTTATATAAAACAAGGCAACCTAATACTTTCCTGTGATAATAGTTTGCCTTTTTAGCATGGATGGTCTCATATGGCATTTTGTTGTTGATTACTTTAGTTGGAAGCTTGTTTCCGATGTAGGGTAGTCTGAATAGTTTCTCCTCAAAATCTTTTTGTTAGGCTTATTTGAAACATAAGGGCATGAACTGTTTCAATTAGATGATGGTGTTTACGTTTCACCACACCATTTTTAAGGCTTGTGTGGACACGTCATTTCTAAAACAATTCCTTTATCTACATAAAAACTCATCATGTGATTTGAAGTAAACTCCTCCTGTTATCGCATCTAACCTTTTTAATTAACTTTTCGATTAACATTTTAACCATTGTTTGAAAATTTACCAAACAATCACTAGTATCACTCTTATGTTTGATAAGGTAAGTCCATATCGCTCTACTAAAATCATGAACTATCATCAAGAAAAAAGAGGCATGCTTTATAGAAGGCTTGCGGTATATTCCCCATATATCACAATAGATCAATCCATAACCAGCGTCTCATTTATACAATTAACGCCAGTTGGGCCATCCTTTTGATTTTGTGAGTAAGTTTGGAAAGGACACTCTCTGCCGCAAGTTTTTTCATCGGTGCTGTGCTTCTTTGTTGTTCATTTGGTAGGCCTCATCCAAGGTTAGATTTCGCTTCATGGACAAAACTTGAGTTATTATTATGGAGAAATCGCTATCTATCCCCATGAGAAACTCGAACAAATGCTCTTTATCTTTGAAATCATTCATTCTTTTCCCAACACTACATAAACAACTTCCAGATGTGCAATGTGGCACGGGTAGGGCTGGATGTATTTTATCCCATAATCCTCTTAGTTTGATGTAATATGTTGAAACTATCGATCCATCTTGTCATATGAGAGTAAGAGATTGTTTTAGCTCACAGGCTCATGTAGCACTTTCTTTACCAGATCTCTCTTTAAAATCTTTCCAAATTTTCAAGTTTCAATTGGCATATTTGACAGTACCTCTAATCTCTTTGTCTATCTCCGTTGTTAACCATCCTTTAAGCATGGTGTCACAACCTATCCATGCCATGTAGGTATCTAAATTTCTTAGATCCTAGTTCGTTATAACAGTTGGCTCTGATACAAATCCGTCACACCCCGACAAAAGACCCAGGCATGACGACTGATATTAATCAAATGCAGTGAAATAATAGTACATATTTATTTTCACTAGTATATATTGTTCGGTCCCGATTACAAATACAGGTGAGCAAATAAAAGAAACAGAAAATAATAAAGTACAACCCAATCAAAATTATTAAAATACTAAACTAAATTAAACTAAAGTCTTTTTGCTTCAACTAGGGTTGGTCTTTCTGGTGCATAGAGCCTACATGCCTTACTTTTGAATATTACCTGCAAATATATACTCAAACTACATCAACAATATGTTGGTAAAAACATTAGTTTTATACACAAGACACAAATAAATAGTATGGTGTAAATTAAACAAGTTTACAATCAAACTTATGCCCATGACCCGTGGATATCAAAATAATAATTCCCACTACTTATGTCTGCCAACATAAGTTATCAAATAGCATGAATATATGATACAAGATAACCCACATATCATTCAGTGGATGGTCGTCCCAAATAGGTGCGTTGTGTGCGGGTGTTTCCCAGATAGTATTATCTATATATCCCATGGCTCCTTACGGAGTTAAATGATTGTGCTAAAAGTTGAGGATTGTTTATGTCAGCTAAATAAGTCTTGATTAATAATACACTAATAATTAACAAAAATTTTAGGAGTATGTATTATCATTTCCCCAAAACAAGTTTAACTAAATAGCAAAAGAAAAAGGGATCGCATGAACCCTTGAGAAAGTATGCATGTGAATTCTCGAGCGTTTCTATATTAAATCATTGTGTTATTAACAACTCAAATGTATATGATTTTATAAGCAGTGGTATCTTATTCAATTGTTCCGAAATATTCTAAAACCCGCTAGGTGTTTCATAATAGTAATTATTATATAATTTAAAGCCACTTACCATAATTATTATATTACTTATGTATCTACTTAAAATATTAAATATTCTAGAAATTATACATAAAAATAGTTACATATATTTTTATTTGTCGAATTTTAGGCCAAATTTCGTTTATCATCAAGATTTAAGATTTTAATTTATTATAAAAATATATTCACTTAACGTATACTTTATTCTACTAGAAAAATATGATTTTTATATAAATAAATTTATTTGTTATTTTTCTTTATAAACCCTATTTTAACATATTATACGGAGACGATTTATAAAATAATTAAGTTTAACCTATTTAACATCAAAATATATATTTCTATATTAATTTATGTATTATAGAATATCTTCAAATAATTTTAGTATTTTTATATTGTATTTAATAAATTTTGACTAACTGTTGTCGTTTTAATCCCAAGTAAGTATAAAAAATTACTTAGTGCTTAGTTTAAACAAATATTAAATTTTTATAACTTTTATACAATATGTCTTGAAAAAATTATTAAATTAAGTTATTTTTTATAATTTCTATTTTTGTTATTTTAGTGCATTATTTAAGTTCATTCTAATGCTATTAATACAAATAAATATTTCTCTTGCTTATAATTGGTACTTATTATTTATTTGTATTACTATACCTATATTTAAGGTCTAAAAATTATAATTTTGAATTTTTACGTATTTTAAATATTTAAAGTGAATTACATGTTCATTTAAGGTATAATCCCTAGTAAGTATTAAAAACAAATTAATACCTTGTCTTATATTTTATTTCAGTTATATATAATCTAAAATATCTAGGAAAATGTCAAATATCTAATTTAAATGATGTTTTTAACCACTACCATGTTGTGCATTTTCAATGCCTTTTTAATATTAACTAGTTTTTACCGTCAGCGCGTTGCGGCGGGATCATACGCTACATGATAAAGTATAAACTAAAAATCAAACCGATCCGTCTCTGAATTCTCGTCGAACCGTAAAACAACTAGAATTTATTCCGTTGAACAAAACATATTATACTTGACTCGCCTCTTTTCAAAACAAAATTATATCGAAACGTAGACCAGGTCAAAGCGTACATTAAAAAAAGCACATAGATTACAATCGTCTCGACTCGTTTCCAAACTAAATTTACTTTAAAAACGTAGGGTAACTCTGATTTATACCGTCAAATGACAACGTTTTATATTTGACCCGACTCATTTCTGAACAAAACTTATGTCAAATGTAAGCAAAAATCAAAAATATAAATAATCTCAAAGCTTATATAAAAATATGCACAGAAACGTTTTATATTTGGCTCGTCTCATACCTAAAAATACGAACGTAAAAAATTAATTTATTTAGGTAAAAAATTATACCGGGGTAAATCCGGAATTATAGAAACTTAGGGGGTCAAATGATCATTTGTGTTTAAGCATAACTAAATATTAAATTAATAATTTTTGTTTAATCTATAAAAAACTAAAGTCTAGTGTGAAAAGTTAAAAATGCATCGTAGCTCTTGAGTTATTTTGATAAGACTTCCTCTTTATTTCTCTCTATATCTCTCACTCTCTCTCTTTCTAGGTTCTCTCTCTACGAGGAAAGCCCACTTAAAGAGGCAAAAAAAACTAAACTCAAAGAAACCAAAACAATTGGTGGCCAATACGAAAGAAAGCAAAATTTCACTATTCCTTTTCACTGTCTTTTAATTATAGTATAATTTTACAATAAGTATTAAATGATGAGCTCAACCTAATTAGAAACTTTTCTAGGTTTATATTAAGATTAAGTAAGTCCCTATAAAATTTCATGATTTGTGGATGTGTTTAGCTATTTTATTTAATTTTTTTATTTCCAAACCCGCCTAAATTCGTTTAACCGCATAAAGAATGTGTTTTACTTAATTCTTCTTGTCAAATTACTTTTTTTTTAGTTTTAGTTTACCGTAAAATTTTAGTTTCTTCATATTTGATTAATAAAGGCCAGTTTTTAAATAAACATGTTTATTAAAAAAACAGTTTTACTGGTTTTAATGGTTTTATGGGTTTGACGGGTTTTTAATCATGGATTGTTATGGACCAACTTTATAATTCTTATACTCTGTGTTTTTAGTGTTTTTAATATGTTGGAACATTTAGATATCACTTGTGCTTATTGATGTGTAAAAATCTTATTTTTAATGATTTTAACAAAGGTTTTTCGAAGATGTTTACGGTTTAATCAAGTTTTTAAATCAAGGTTGTTTTGAATGAGTCTCATAAACATCATACGATGGAACTTATCATTTTTAAGAGGCCGGTCATGTTAGGTGTCGAGTGTGTGCACCGACTATGCAAAAATCATAGTTATAACGTTTAAACGAAGGTTCTTCGAGTAGATTTTTGTACCTCTTGGTAGGGCTGAGATGAGAGGCGTTCGAGAAATTTAATTAGACTTCAAAATTTGAATTTCTTTGTTTTCATGTTCATGAGATTAGACCACAATAGTTGGTGAAAATCAAAGGGTAAGCACATGAAATTAACGATTTTCGGATAAATTAACGATTAAGAGGGCCGCTCTAGGGATCTTTTAGGGACTTTGAATGCACATCCAAAGCTTCCTACTTTCTGTGTTTTAAGGTCATAATAATTAGAGATTGATGGGATTTAAAGTAGAGAATCAAACAAGTGAAGAGTTAGGATTTTGACGGTTTGAAGTTACCCGGTTCAAGCGATGACCTGGGCTCACCCTATAGAGTTCAAGAGGAGCATAAAAAGAGTAAGATCCCCCCTTTAAACTTGAGTATGAGGGCTGGAATGTTCAAAGGCTTTGTTAGAACATGGATTCCATAGAGTTATGGAAGGATTGATCATAATTCTATATAATAATTGATGATGAATCATGTATTTACCTTTTTTAAAGTTGATTATTTAAGATGCTTCAAGAGGATATATATTTTCAAGAGGGTGGAACAAAAGTGAAATCAATTGTTGTTTTGAGATGAAGGACGATTTTTGATGGAGACCTTATAGAAAGATTCAATCTTATTGCATTTAATATGGTTGGCCCAACATCTGGAGTTTTGATTTCCCAATCTAGGTCTAGAAATTATTGAGATATGGTCAGATGTTTAGAGAGATTTGCAAGAAAGTGATTTTAGTCAAATCCTTAGAGCTTTTCCAGGATTTTATAAAAATAAATAAATAAATAAAATTAAAAATGAAGATGTGCATGGACGTGAGACTTTATAGGATATTTGGTACCAAAATGATATTATTATATATATTGTTCATCTAAGTTTATCTTTTGATTTTTCTTTTTCTTTTTTTTTTAGTTTTATTGAACCTTGTTTTATATATGATAGGAGTTATATATGTATATTATTTCTCATATAAGTACTCTATAGGCTTAAATAAATGTTATATCCTTATATTTTCGTGCTTTAGAATTTAATTGTCACCAACATGTATTTATACATTTTACTTTATTTATTTGTACTTATATTATTATTGTGTTCATAAATCATTATAGTTAACTTCTTATGGTTATTTAAAATTCATATATCATGTATATCTATAACTTAAGTTCATAAATTTTAGTTTAGATGTTCGTCAATTGGTGTCGTCCTTTCACGTCTAGATGGTTCCTAAATAATATCCAGACTTAGTTTTTGGGTCTATATTCTAAATGTATGTTACATAAGCACAATAAATTTATGGCCCAATCAAATATGCATACGAGCAGCTAGTACAGGTCGACCTTTATACTCTCCCGCTTACGTTCTCTAAATGTATGTAGGTCGTATTGCGTTAAAATAGATTAAATTAAAAAAAATAAGGGTATAAAATCAGGGTCGTTACAGTAGTTACTCTCAATGAGGGAGTCGTTGACATGCATCTATTATGGATGGTTAGAAGAGTGTATGTAGTAGGTAGAGTTGGGATTGATGGTGTTGAACAATTATCCAAAGAAAGTACGAAATTGATAATCCACACAATCACAATCTTAAGAACAACACTTCAATTTCATTAACAACATATGAGATACAAGAATCAAGAGAATGAAGCTTACTAACCCTAAATCATACCCTTTTATCCCCAAAATTTAGTCATAACAACCATTAACCGAATTGATACAAATATTGACACTCTCACCCCCTCAAGATTAGAAAACTTCTACTCTAAACTTTATTAATACAGTCAACTATTAGAATTGATAGAAAAGACCCCTAAACTATTTATCTAACAGATTTGATTACTAAGATCAACTCTAACACTTTACAATCTCCACCTTTAGAGTATGCATCATAGTAATCAAATACCTATCAACCAATGCCAAGCTCAGTGACACAGAATTCAATCTTAGAACCTGGTAACACCTTTGTAAGCATGTCAGCAAGATTCTTATTTGTCCCAATCTGCTTTACCTCAACTTCCTTATTGCTGATCACTTCTCTTATAAAATAAAGTCTTACATGAATATGCTTTGTTCTTTTATGAAAGACACAATTTTTAGCAAGCACAACAGGACCCTGGCTATCACAAAATATCACCGTATTGGACAATTCAACCCCTAACTCAGCAGCAAGCCTTTGCAACCATAATGACTCCTTAATAGCTTCAGTTAGTGCTATATACTCAGCTTCAATAGTGGATAGAGCAACTACATGTTACAGTTGTGCTTTCCAGCTAACCACACTACCAATCACTCTGAACACATACCCAATGATGGATCTTCCCTTGTCAAGATCCTTTGCATAATCAAAATCAACGTAACCTTCAATCCTATCTTGACTTTCACCTTTATTCTAACCAAATATTAACCCATGCTCTTTAGTATGCTGAAATGTCTAAGAATCCATTTGGCTGCATTCCAGTGCACTTTCCTAGGAGTTGAAATGAATCTACTAACCAAGCTTACAACATAGGCCAGATCAGGCCTAGTACACACCATCAAGTACATAAGACTCCCACACATTAGCATATGGCACACTTCCTATATACTTCAACTCCTTTTCTGTACTAGGACTATCTTCCATAGACAACTTGAAATGTGCTCCTATGGGAGTTTTATCAGTTTTATATTCATGCATGCCATAGAGCCTTAAGACTTTATTTATATATGAAGTCCGAGACAATTTTAAACGCCTTTCACTCCTGTTTCTGGTTATTTCCATCCCTAAAATTTTCCTGGCACTTCCCAACTTCTTCATTTCAAATTCCATCATAAGCAACCTTTTAGTAACATCAATCTCATCTTTAATTTTGCAGGCCAGTAGCATATCATCTACATACAACAACAAATACAGAAAATCTCCACTAGTGCACCTTCTAAAATAAACACAACTACCATATGCACTTCTAGTAAACCCATGAGTCACAACCAACTCATCAAATCGGCTGTACCACTGTCTTGGTGACTGTTAAAGCCCATACAATGACCTTTTTAGCAAACACATTTTATCCTCCTTTCCTTTGACCTCAAAACCTAAAGGTTGCTTCATATAGATCTTTTCATCCAGAAACCCATGTAAAAATGCTATCTTAACATCTAGTTGTTCGAATTCTAGATCATAGACAGTTGTAATTGACAAAATTATTCGAATGGAAGTATGTTTCACCACTAGTGAAAATATTTCATTGTAATCAATACCTGCTCTCTGGGTGAATCCCTTAGCTACCAACCTAGCTTTAAATCTAGGACCCTTAACTCCAGGTAGAACATCTTTGACCTTATACAACCACTTACATGCCACCAACTTCTAATCTTCAGGCTTATCTACCAATTCCCATATTTCATTCTTTTCTAGAGATGTCATTTCTTCTACCATTGCTCTATGCCACTTGTCACTTTCTTTGGAGGCCATAGCTTCAGTATAACTCAGAGGCTCATAGATACTTTCCTCCTCAGCAGCAATGAAGGCAACTGCAGATATATCATGATCATTCATGTACCTTATAGGAGCTACAACCTTTCTCGTAGGTCTATCCTTGGAAATACTATAAGTTATGGATGCTTCAGGGTTCACCTCATCTCCTTGTTTCACAATTGAACAAGACTTCTCAAGCTCATCCTCATACTCCACCTCAATCTCAATTCTTTTTGAAGATTGAGACTGACTAGTATCACCAACAACATCCTTGTACAATACCCCCTCTTGAAACTCCATATTTCTACAAACTATCACCCTGGGACTACCTTTTCTAATCTCCATATTTTATACCCTTTGACACCCTCAGGGTACCCCAGAAGAATACACTTTTGAGCCCTAGCATCTAGCTTATCATGACTAACATGTGAGTATACCATAGATCCAATCACCCTTAAATGGCTGCAATCAGGTTTCACTTCTGTCCACATCTCCATAGGAGTTTTCATGCCTAATGCCCCTAAGGGTGATCTATTAATTAGGTAGGCTGCAGATGTGACTAGCTCTCCTCAGAAACCCTTTGGAAGTCGTGAATTAAGCCTTATATACCTCAGTCTTTCCAACAGGGTCCGGTTCATCCGTTCAGCCAAGCCATTTTGCTGTGGTGTACCCAGAATAGTTAAATGTCTAGCAATGCCATGAGTTCTACAAAACTGATTAAATTCATTATTACAGAATTCAAGCCCGTTGTCAGTCCTCAACTTTTTAACTTTCTTTTCACAATCACAAAGTACGAAATTGATAATCCACACAATCACAATCTTAAGAACAACACTTCAATTTCATTAACAACATATGAGATACAAGAATCAAGAGAATGAATCTTACTAGCCCTAAATCATACCCTTTTATCCCCAAAATTCAATCATAACAACCATTAACCGAATTGATACCAAATATTGACACTCTCACCCCCTCAAGATTAGAAAACTTCTATTCTAAACTTTATTAATACAGTCAACTATTATAATCCCTAAACTATTTATCTAACAGATTTGATTACTAAGATCAACTCTAACACTTTACAGATGGGTTTGGGGTCATGCTTGTTGTTATGTAGTAGTTTTAGGGTTTGTGATTTGGTAGAAAACCCGCTCTGATGGCATCAAAAGTATGATATCAAGCTTATTAATAAATTCGATTGATCAGAATGTTTAAATACAAAAAGATCGTCTTTCAAACTAGGAGGAGATAAATGAAAACTAAAGCTAGAGATAAACATAAAGATAAACTACCAGATAACATACTAAAACTATTAGGAGCGATTATGGGCAATGATTTGAAGACCGGATCGGACCGGCCGGTCGAACCGGTACGACCGGGATTCGGAGGGGTTGCCGAACCGGTTCAGGCCAGTTCGTTTTGGAGGGGTTGGACCGGCTGGTTCGTCCCGAACCGGTGGTCAGACCGGATTTTGAATTATTTTTTTTTGTTTTTTGGATTTTAATGGATAAAAACGAGGGGTTAAACAACAAATTAGTATGTTAAACATAAGATTATCATTAAGTTTTATATATAACTATAAAATACACACATAAATTACTTATATTGAATTAGATATATAACTATATATATAAAATCTTATATGTATAATTATGACGTCATTCGGTTCTTAAATCCGATCCGACCACCGGACCAGTACAGCGTCCGGTTCGACGTCCGATCCGGTTCTAAAAACTTTGATTATAGGACTAATACTAATCAAATTAAAATCCTTTAGTATGTGATGGAAATTTAGAATGATACTAATATGTTTTTATAAGTTCAACAATCAATAAGTTGTCTTGGTCTTAAATGCCAAACACCAGTTCTTCCGCATAGAAATCTCTAAGTTTGAATCTCCAGGTGTTCATTTGTTTCAAGCTCTTTTTTCCTAGGACTTTTTTTTCCATGCTCTTTTCGACACACAACAGCTCCATTAAATTTTATGGGTTAGTATTCTCAGTCGATTAAATATGTGGTAGAATTGAATTTTGTTGTTGTATCGTGCCATACAGCCCCTTTGGCTCTTATATATATATATGGCCCGTATGGTACTTGATCTGCATGACACTAATACGACTCGTATGGGAAACCATATGATCAAGGTTATATGTGTATCTTATTTTAATCTTCGTTTTTCTAGTAATTTGCTTCATTTAAAATTCCCACATATATTCCTTCTACTACCGGAAAACCAAGTACGAAACCGATAAGTTATACACCTAAATGAGTCAAATTGTTTAGTGGACTAATGGAAAACTGAATGTTAGGAAAAATAAATGAGGATTAGGTTGTAGTGATACTCATTCTATTGGTAGTCTTCCTCACCAGTAATGTTTCTTTAATGCTTGCATGTGTGAAGGCAAGGAAGAGGTGAACGTATTCGAATCCGTTAAGGTATACGCCTTTGAGCTTGCTTGTCGTTTATTTCTAAGCCTCGAAGAACCAAACCACATTGCAAAACTCGGTTCCTTGTTCAACATGGTTTTGAAAGGCATCATCGAGATACCTATAGAAATCCCAGGGACACGGTTTTATAGAGCGAAAAAGGCAGCAACGGCCATCACAACTGAACTCATGACACTTGTCAAAGAAAGAAGAGTGGAACTGGAAGAAGGAAATGCATCATCTTCACAAGACCTCTTATCGCATTTGCTTACATCTCCGGACGAAAATGGAAGGTATCTAACCGAGAAAGAGATTGCGAACAACATCTTGTTACTACTCTTTGCGGGTCATGACACCTCTGCTGTTTCCATCACTTTGCTCATGAAGAGTCTTGGTGAACACCCTGATGTTTATGACAAAGTGTTAAAAGGTTAGTAATGCTTAATCTTGATTTGACATATGTTTTTGGATCAAATTCTAGTGACGAGTCACGTACTTTTCAGAGCAATTAGAGATTTCTAAGACAAAAGAAGCAGGAGAATTGCTAAAATGGGAGGACATACAAAAGATGAGATACTCTTGGAATGTTGTATCCGAAGTCATGAGACTAAATTCACCTATCGTTGGAGCCTTTAGAGAAGCCCTCGTGGATATCGAGTATGCAGGTTATACCATACCCAAAGGATGGAAGGTAACTAACTTAATACGTAAATTTTGAGTAATTAGTTATACAGATATAGACAGTTGTCTTGTTAGTTATAGCCATAATGGTGTCAAACAAGAAACTCGTAGACCCGGCCTAATGTGTCAGGCTTTTGTTTTGTATCTTCAGATATACTGGCATGCCGTAGCAACGCATAGGGACCAGGCTAACTTTAAAGATGTGACACGGTTTGATCCATCAAGGTTTGAGGGTTCCGGGCCAACTCCATTCACATATGTGCCGTTTGGTGGGGGTCCTAGGATGTGTTTAGGGAAAGAATTTGCCCGAATGGAAGTACTTGCATTCCTTCACAACATCATCACCAATTTCAAATGGGAGCTGTTGATACCTGATGAGAAAATCGAATTTGATCCCATGGCAACCCCTGAAAAAGGACTTCCCATTCGTCTCTATCCTCATCATGTTTGATTCTATGGGTTTTGAATTGTATCCCAGGAATGCTACAAGTATATATAATATATGTATCAATGCTTATGATATAAACTATATTATACGTAATTTCACAACTTATATAATTTGATTTCAGTATTTAAGACATCTTATTTGATAAGTAATTGAATATATTGTTGTACCATGTTACATGGAAATATGAGTGGCAAACACAGATGGGCTTGGTCAGGTTGAGTATGGGTCGGGTGAAAACATGTCTTTTTTAACAAGCCACATGGGTTGAGGTTAAAACATGTTGGATCATAGCAGATTCACCTGATATATTTTCTTAGGACCGCTAGTAGCCGGTAGTAGTGGTGGTGGCAACAACTGTAGCACCACCAGCAACGACAAGGTCCTGCAACAGTGGTAACGATGGTAATGAATGATGTCGTTGGTGTGGTTACGCCAATGACGATTGATGGGGTGATATCGACAAGGGTGGTGGTGAATGTTGCGTCTTAGGTGACGATGACAGTTGGTAGGTGGTGCCAACAGCAGTGGTGCTGTAGCGTTGGTGCCGACTACAACCGATAGGTGGTGGTAAATAACATTTCGACATGTTCTGACCCACTCTACAATATTATTATAACCTATAGCAACTAGTAAATCTAATTTCGTATGCATCATAGAATTTTAGCACCAGTAATAGAAACTGAAACACTTTCTTATATCATGCGGCATTAGAAAAATAGTTAAGAGCGCAAAGATCTTTAAAAAGCGTAGTTAATAAGAACGCAAAGATCTAAATTAAAGTCAGCAGCCAACTAACATTACATACTTTTAAAAAGCTAAGGATAACCACATACAAAAGGTACAATTAAAAGTTTGCTGTAACGTGAGAGTTGTTGCACATATAAAAGCCATTAATTCGATCAATAGGTAATGCCTGGTAATCATTGTTGAGCATGAAACACCACCTGCACATAAGATGGAAAGTTCAATAGCTATACTCTCTATCCATATTCTAATTTCTTGCATAAAAGAAAACAATAATAACATCTCCACATTAATCACATAATCATTCGACTGTAAACAAATCATAACAACAAAATATGAACCGGAGTTTCAATATGAACTGCTTGCATGATTCAAACACAAAAAAGAATCAATATAAAATTTAACATTAAAAACCAATGATTCTTATTCCAAATGGTTAAGGTGAGGTACCCAAGACATTTTAAAATGGAGAAATCTTTGGTAGCAGAATTATTCAGGAATGAGTAAGTAGGTTTTTCTAGTTGTGAGTTTCCTCCTAAGAGGATTGGGGGTGCTTTTTCGGCTGTCAAACGGATAGATAATCCCGATTAAATTAACATGTATCCTTCGAATCAGGGTCGTAAATTTGCTGTTAAAAAAGTGAGTAAACTTCACTTTTGTTCCCCGTGGTTTTGTCTAAATAACGTTTTTCATCCAAAGGTTTAAAATCCTTGATTTTAGTCCTTGTGGTTTTCAATTCGAC
The DNA here is from genome assembly GCA_025506505.1 of Flaveria sonorensis. Taxonomy (NCBI): domain Eukaryota; kingdom Viridiplantae; phylum Streptophyta; class Magnoliopsida; order Asterales; family Asteraceae; genus Flaveria; species Flaveria sonorensis. The sequence goes on along the minus strand of CM046440.1, from coordinate 57,826,677 downwards.
TCAATTTAACTCCAATACACTAACTCCGTTAAATAATTCTGTTAATTAGATTGACATTTTTATCTTTTTACTGATAAGGACTATTTTTGTAAATCTTTTAGGACTAATTTTGTAAATTATATAAAACCCAACGCACACCTTTTTCCACCACAACCTTATGTACCTGACCCCCACCACCACAACCCCTCCCTTCCAGCAATAACCCTCCCTCCAACACCACCACGACCACCGCCAGAACACCAGCACAACGACCGCCACCTCAACAACTCCAACGCCACCAGTGCCACCACAAGAACGCCAGCATCCCACCACCAGTGCCACCACAAGACCACGCCCCAAACACCATCGCCTCCTACAACTTTACAACCCTAAAACACCATCGCCGCATTCTCACCGCCTTCCCACCGAATATAAACCTTGAAACCCGAAATCATAAAATCACAACCAATACCGCTGCCCCCCAAGACCACCTCCGTCACCACCAACAAACCAACATCGCTACCCTTCTACCTACGACCAAGAACGGCAAAAAATGTTAGATTAAATCCTAATCCACCTTTGATCTTTCAACATCATCATACCCCAACAAGATCTGAAATCAACCATTTTTTCAGATCTAAAAACACTTTCAATCAAATCATAAACCACCTTCGATCTTTCACCACCATCGTAGCCCAAAAAGCACCTTCGATTGAATCCTTTACCATTTTATTAGATTTGAAAACAACCATCTCTTTTTGAAACTGATCATTTCAGATACGATGAGGTGCGGTGGCGATCGCGGTGGTGTGGCGGAGGTTCAATGGTGACGGTAGTGGTGGTGTGTGTTAAATTAATTCATATAGTCGTTAATGTTTTTAGTTTTTAGTTTCATGTTATGAGTGTGTGTACATGTATGCACGCATGCATGTGTTGCTTTTCCCATTTTGATCATGGCAGTTTATGCCATGTACTGTTAGTGAAGAAGTGGTGTCGTGTGTTTTATTGTGGTGACATAGTTAGTTCTTTTCTCTTTTCTAAACTTGGGTATGTACTGTATCAAGACTATATAGTCTTGTTTTATCTAGAATATGAAGTGTGGTTGATTGTGTTAAAGAAACCTTTCTTCTGTACGTATTAGATATACGTTTGTCTCTGATCCAACATCTGGTATCAGAGCCAGGTTGGTGATCGAGTGAGTGCAGAAGAATCAATCATTAAATGGCGAACAATGGTGCTAATCAGCCTCTACCCCCTCTCCCGATATTTAAAGGAGAAGGCTATGAATACTGGAGTATTTGGATGAAGACGATCCTAAGATCACAAGACCTGTGGACCTATGTGAACAACGGGTTCGATGAACATGACAATGATCGCATCCGACTACGAGAAAGTTTGAGAAGAGATGCACGTGCTTTGTCCCTGATTCAATAGGCGGTTCACGATGAAGTTTTCTCACAGATAGCAGCCGCTACAACCTCCCAGCAAGCTTGGAATCTTCTCCAAACAGAGTACCAAGGTGACTCAAAGGTTCGAACAGTTAAACTACAAGGGTTACGAAGAGAATTCAAAACTCTCCAAATGAAAGAAGGTGAAGCAGTTACAGATTTCCTGTCAAAAGTAATGAAAAACGTGAACCAGAAGAGAAGTTATGGCGAAACGGTTAGTGATCAGATAATTATTGAGAAGGTTCTACGCAGCCTTCCACCTCGTTGGGATCATGTGGTCACAGCAATTGAAGAATCAAAATACTTATCTACGATGTCATTTGATCAACTTATGGGCTCTCTACAAGCACATGAAGGAAGAGTAAACCGTGGAACAGAAGGAGCTAGTGAAGAACAAGCACTCCAAGCAATAACAAGGGATGAAAGTAGAATGGGTAGTAGAGGAGGCAGTTTTGGCCGAAGTAGTCTTTGTGGTTAAGGACGAGGATGTGGGCGTGCCTTCGAGAGAGGCAGAGGTGCCATACAGTGTTATAACTGTAACAAGTTTGGTCATGTCAGGGCTGAATGTTGGAATAAACTGCAAGCACAAGCTGCTGTTGAAAATGAAGAGGATGAAGATGAGTATAGGCTGTTCATTGCTATCGGTTATGGATTAAACCAAGAAAAAAGTGTGTAGTTCTTAGACAGTGGGTGCTCTAACCATATGACTGGAAGAAAAGAATGGTTCAAAAGTATAGATGAATCAGAAAAGGCTCAAGTTAAGATGGGAAACGGAAACTGTATTCATGTAGAAGGAAGAGGGAAAGTGAAGTTAGAAGACGGTGATGGAAAATATAACACACTTGACAGTGTTCAATTTGCCCCTGAATTGGATTATAATCTATTAAGTGTGGGACAGTTGATGAAGAATGGTTACAAATTGTTGTTTCATGAAGACTCGTGTATATTCATAAACAAATAGGTGATGTGAAGTGGGTCATAAAGGTGACATGAAATAATATATTTCCTTTGGACATGAACAACCAGAAAAGAAAGTCAAAGGTGTTGGCAACAATCAGTGGAGATGACTCATTCATATGGCATTGTAGATATGGTCACATGTATGAACAAGGATTACGTATGTTAAGTGAAAAAGGTATGGTGTATGAGATTCCCCAAACAATTCAATCATGGTCCTCATGTGAAAGTTGTGCTCTTGGAAAACATGTCAAGAAACCGTTTCCCAAGGGAGCTCTAAGATCGACTCGGGTGTTGGAATTGGTTCATGCTGATCTATGCGGTCCTATGTCAATCAGATCTTTAGGGGGAAGTCTGTACTATTTTTTGCTTATAGATGACTACAGCAGGATGACATGGGTGTTCTTCCTTGGAAACAAATCTGATGCATTTTCAAAGTTCAAGATCTTCAAAGCACGTGTAGAGAATGAATCGGGGCACAAGATCAGCACCTTGATAACTGACAGGGGAGGAGAATTCTATTCAAACGAGTTCAACAAATTTTGTGAAGAACAGGGCATTCGTAGAGACCTCACTGCACCATATACACCAGAGCAAAACAGAGTGGCGGAAAGAAAGAACAGAACTGTGATGGATATGACACATAGCATGATAGCTGAAAAGAATCTGAGTAAAGTTTTCTGGGGCGAGGCAGTAGCAACAGCAGTTTATCTTCTTAATCGTGCACCAACAAAAGCTCTGTAGATCAAACTCCATATGAAGCATGGACCGGGAGAAAACCTGCAGTTCATCACCTAAAGGTATTTGGTTCAGTTGCTTACAATCTAAAACCTCACCAACTTAGAAAGAAACTTGATCCCAAGTCAAAAAGGTGTGTGTTTGTGGGTTATAGTACAAACTCAAAAGCATATCGCCTATTTGACCCGGAGAAAAAGAGTATTATTATTTGTATAGATGCTCTGTTCAATGAGCATGTAAAGTGGAAACTTGATGACTAGAATGGAAATGAATTGCCTACTGAAACTATACAGCCAATACTAGAAAGTAATGTTGACAGTGACATAGCAGTTGTTGACAACATGTCTGATGGGTATGGAAACGGTACAGTCAACAGTGAAAGTACACCAAACACTCCATCACAAAGTATACATAATGCAAATAATGGTGGGACCATAAGTGGGGAAAGTAGTGCAAGTTCTTCAGCCAATAGTGGGTCAGCAAGTGGGTCCAACAGTAGCTCTCCACCCCTTCGTTTTATGCCACTTGACAATGTGTATGCTAATACAGTACCAATAGAAGACTTTGACTACTCATGTCAATTTGCTCTTTCTCTGATTGAGCCTGTAACACTTAAAGAAGCTGTCCAAAAGAAAGAATGGGTGGATGCAATGAAAGATGAACTACGATCACTGGAACATCATAAGACATGGTCTTTAACAGACCTCCCTCATGACAAAAAAGCAGGCTATTGGGTTGAAGTGGCTTTTTAAGGTAAAAATGAATGCCAATAGGAAAATCACTAGATATAAGGCTCGACTGGTTGCCAAAGGATATGTTCAAGAGTTTGGCATAGATTTCCAGGAGACTTTCTCCCCGATTGCTCGGCGTGAAACAATTCGCCTCATCATATCTCTTGCAGCTCAAAATGGGTGGAAGGTATATCAATTTGATGTTAAAACAACATTTTTGAATGGTGTCTTGTAGGAAGAGGTGTATGTTGTGCAGCCACCAGGGTTCAAAGAAAAAGGGAAAGAAGATAAAGTTTATAAGCTGCATAAAGCTTTATACGGGCTGAAACAAGCCCCAAGGGCGTGGTATAGCAGAATAGATAGTTTTTTTTACAGCAAACGGGTATGAAAGTAGCACCAGTGAACCTACAATGTATGTCAAGAAAGTAGGCTGCAGTGATTTTGTTGTGATATGTTTGTATGTAGATGACATCATATACACAGGCTCCTCATAAAAGTTGATTGATGAATTCAAGTACAACATGATAAGGGAATTTGAAATGACGGATATCAGAGATTTGAATTACTTCCTGGGGCTAGAAGTCACACAAAGGTCAGAAGGAACATTTATTTCACAGAAAAAGTATGCTAAAGACTTGTTGAATCGCTTTGGTATGATCTCATGCAAACCAACTACCACTCCAATGAACTCAAATGAAAAGCTATAGACAAATGATTGTGGAGCTGCAGTTGATGGTTTTATGTATAGAAGCCTTGTTGGTGGGCTTATTTATCTCACTCACTCACGTCCCGACATTAACTTTGCTATGAGTATCATTTCTCGATTCATGCACCAGCCCTCCTCATATCATTTAGGTGCAGCTAAGAGGATACTAAGGTATATTGCTGGAACTTTGGAGTATGGAATTTGGTATGGTAGAGCTTATCACATTAAACTTACTGGTTATTAAGATAGTGATTGGGCTGGATCTTCACCTGATATGAAGAGCATTTCAGCTTATGTCTTTTCCATTGGATCTGGGTCTATATCATGGAGCTCCAAGAAGCAGGTTGTAGTAGCTCTGTCGACAACAGAAGCCGAATATATTTCAACAGCTGCATGTGCTTGTCAGGCTGTATGGCTTCGTAAGATGATGGTTGAACTCATGCATGAGCAACAGGAGGCAACTCCTATTCTATGCGACAATCAATTGTCGTGTTCCTAAGCAAGAATCAAGCATTTCACAGTCGCACAAAGCATATTAATATTAAGTTTCATTACATCAGGTCTCTAACTGATGCAGCAGAAGTGGAGCTAATGTCTGTGGATACTCAAAATCAGATTGCAGACATTTTTACGAAGGCATTAGGAGCTGAACAATTCTGTTACCTCAGAGATAAGCTTGGTGTCATGACTATTTGAATTACGGGGGGATGTTAAATTAATTCATATAGTCGTTAATGTTTTTAGTTTTTAGTTTCATGTTATGAGTGTGTGTACATGTATGCACGCATGCATGTGTTGCTTTTCCCATTTTGATCATGGCAGTTTATGCCATGTACTGTTAGTGAAGAAGTGGTGTCGTGTGTTTTATTGTGGTGTCATAGTTAGTTCTTTTCTCTTTCCTAAACGTGGGTATGTACCGTATCAAGACTATATAGTCTTGTTTTATCTAGAATATGAAGTGTGGTTGATTGTGTTAAAGAAACCTTTCGTCTGTACGTATTAGATATACTTTTGTCTCTGATCCAACAGTGTGGTGGAGGTGCGGTGGTGATGGCAGTGGCGTTATGCTTTTGTTTGCATTTTAATCTATTAGAAAGACAAAGGGTATGAGAGAGAGATGGGCTTTAACCCCTCAGTCCTAAGGGCATGATTGGTGTACTAGAAAGAGAGAGACAGATAAGGGTTTGGGCTGGTGAAGGAAAGATGACAACTTTGGAAAATGTCCAAGTAATGGAGAACAGGATCTGTGGCTAACCGTAGCTGAAACCGGAAGCGAAATGAAGTGAAAAGTTGCCCGGAAGCGACCCAAACTTAGATTAAACATATCTCGGGTTAAAGAAATAGTTAAGGAACCTATAATATATGAAAATAGGGTGTCTCAACGAGAGGAGTCTGAAAAGGAGGTCCATAGGAATGTTATGTTTATAGGTAGTGGCTCACCAATGGCTTTGTTGCTAATGTTTTAAGCTCGTGTTTCAGGTGTTGTAGGTTCCGGAAGGTGCTAGTTAAGGCTCGAGTCTTAGCATATTTTGATGTGATAGCGCACGGGGTTAGATGCTATTGAAACTGATTGGTACTCGTGGTTTGTAATAACTTTTACGTTGAATGTTAACGTATGGATTATGTTTGTTATTTAAGCAAATGCTGATTTTGACTTCGGTCTAAATTGTAGTCTTTGTTATTAAGTCTTCTTCTGCAGAATGTTGTGTATTGTGATGCAACGAATAGTACCCATGGATTAGGCTGTGACACGAGCTCCAAGACGTAATGGTGGGCCAGTAGTGGCAGCCACTTCTGGCGGCTTTTGTGGTTGCTTTGCAGGTTGTTGTCCTTCATTTGACCTCGGTCTTTTTTTCTACACTTTGATTGTCATTTTGAGCATGTTGTCTTTTTGTTCTGGTTTAAAGAGGGGTTTGAGATGATGGTTAATGTAAAGATGCATTCGTGAGGCCGACAACCGTCGTTTGAACTATGGTATAAGTAGCATATTGGAGACAGAAAAATCAAAAGTAAGTTGGACTGTTCCAGACTTTCCAAACTTGGTGACAGTAAGAACATGCCCAGTTGGAAGAACAATATAAGCTTGTGTAAGAAGTGGTTTATTATGAAAAAACAGATGCACCGGTATTAATAATCCATTTAGTGTTGATTTTAAAAGAATAACAAGCTAGAATACCTGCAAAATCAGCACAGCTAATAGGATGAACATTAGTTGTACCAGATGCATTGTTATTTTCTAGGGATGACTTTTGTAAAAGCTACATAAAGGCATTGTACTGTGAAACAGTTAATCCAATGTGTACCCATGTTATCTTGTGGTGATTAGAATTCATTGATGTGTCATTGTCATCAATTTGTACATTAGCAGCAAACTTCTTGGATTTTGTGAATTCAAAATCCTTAGGAAAACCTATGAGTCTATAACACTTGTTTGCAAGATAACCAGTCTTTTTATAGTTAGTATAATTGTACAAACCATAACTTTCTATTGATCATAGTTATAAGTTGGATTTAGAAATTGTGTGTTCGCATGCATTGAAGCAGATTCAGAAAGAAATTGGTTAAGTGCATGAGTTTCTCTTTGCTTTTCATCTTGAGTAAGTAAAGCATAAGCATATGCTTGATTTATAGAAGTAAGTGGTTTCATCATTAAAATGTTACCTCGAACACTTTCATAAGTCAAATGAAGCCCCATGAGGCGTTGAACCAGCCTATAATCTTTTTCGCTTTTGACCATAAGTCAAAAAGCATCACATGTACAAGTAGGAAGAACATTTAGAGAATTCAATGATTCAACTCGTCCCAATTTCGTTCTATTTTGGTGAAATAAGTAGCTATATCATCAGCACCTTTTGAAATTTTACAAAGATTCTTCTTCAACCGGTAGAGTTTAGCTCTATTTGCTTCACCATAACGATCATTTATCTTTTTTTTCAGAGTTGATGAGCAGTTTCGATGTAGAGAATACTCTCACCAATATCACTTGATAAAGTAGTGTTTAAGATCCACGGGATCACCATATTATTACAACGTTTCCACAAAGCAAACTGAAGAGAACTAGTTGGTGCAGTAGATCCACCGTTAACGAAGACGAGCTTATTCTTTGCGGACAAATCGACTGTCATAGCTCTTTTCCACGCACCAAAACCTGAACCATTAAAGGATTTTGAGACTAGAATCATACGAGGATGATCCGATGGATGAAGATAAAGTTGATTGGATGAATCAATGGCTGATGCTGGTGAATTTGTAGTGTATCGGATGTAAAAGCCATAATCAAGAAACATAAAACGAAAGAAGTAGATAACGATTAAAGATGAATTTGAAGAAAAATTCAGAATGAGAGCTGGAAAATTCGAAGATCTGATACCATGTGTTTTTGTGAAGTTTAAAAGTGTTATTCAAAATCAAAAACTCACTGTTACAAAATGTATATGCCCTATATATCACAACTAAGACTAAGTGATTACTAACCAAACTAACTGATTAAATAAGAAAATAACTAACTGAGAACTAACTTTCTAACAATACAACAGACCTTCGGTAAACGATAGTCAATATGTCAACACATACTTTATTTCTTTTTACACTTACCAAGCAAATTAATTATTACACCTAATGCATGTTCAACTTTCTCCTCTTTACCCTCACGTTGTTTCAATCTTTAAACATTACAATCCTCAGTGACGGAATTTGAACCACGGTTTAAGAGGGGTGGCGGCGAAAGTAAACTATTTTAAGGGGGGCGAACATTATATTTATTAAAAAATTTCCACTACCGGACCGAAAATTTACACTGCCGAGCTGAAAATTAACACTACTGACGGAAAAAAAAGAAAGGACGCCTCCCCCCCATGAAGCTTCCCCGGTGACAATCCACACACTCCTCTAGTAGCTTCTTCTCACACATGGTATTCTAGAAAAAAAAAAAAAAAAAACCTTAAATGATAACCCAACTTAAAGGCATCCATCTACAAGATTCGCCTTCCCCTTCACCATGGACCTGCAACAAGAGTTTCGTAGTCTTTCTGCAAATCTACCATCATCTTCATCCATCTCCCTCTATTTTTCCCCTTTTGTGCACTTTGTAAACCGAAAAAACTCATAAAATTTGGTTCCATCGTTGGTCACGTTTAACCGGTTCAATCACTAGCCGCCAACCGGACCAACGACGTATGTGGTTTCTAGTTCAACTGGTTCGGCCAGCCGGTCCTATACGAACACTAAAACATTGATTGCCATTCAATCCCTGACATGAGCGTAATTAGTAACTTGATGTTACAAACATCATAACATCAAACTTGTCGTTAGAAAAATAAAATAAAATAAATAAATAAATCAATCAATCAATATGCTCTCTTTTAATATCCTACTCTGAGCATTCATAATGATTTGGTAACTAATAATTATCACATTATTGATGTTACTAATTATTGATTGATAACTAATAATTACCTCATGATAGGTATGAATTTATTGATTTATAAAATATAAAAAGAATTTACTTTATATAGTTCTAAATGAAACAAAAAACTAAAATAATATTATTACCTATAAAATTACAATACATTTTATTAATAATTTTTAACTACTAAAATATGTACAATGCCTCAATCGCTATGATGTTGATAAACATGGTCAACAAGATCCACTTTGAGGGTATCAATGTGCCTTCTTATCACGGTGCATCAAACGGTTTATCAATCTCTAGTGTTGGCTAAGCTAGATGGTAGACGAGTCGAATGTTGGCATTTTTGTAGTGCTATAAAACCAAGGTGGCATTTTGTGTCCATTTGTCTAATTTTTGTGATTGAGGTGAGGGACATACGCAAAAGATAATTAAAATTAGAAAGGTTTTGAGTTCGAGTCTTGTTTAGAGTAAAAATATTCTGAATTAAAAATATTCTGAATTGAGCAAACAGGTTTTCTCATTTGTGAAGTTTCCTCCGGAGGTGATGGGGATGCAGTTGCTCAGCTGGGAAGCGGATATGTTGGCCCAATTAAGATAACAAATATTATTCGAAGCAGAGTCCTACATTTGTTGTTTAAAATTATTTTACTTAAATCCTCAGTCCATATCCTCACCTATTCTTACAAACTGGGTTGATTGACACAAAATGACGCATAAACATTTTATCTTCATATAACCGCGCCAAAAATATAAGTTTTAATAAAAACAAATAATAATGCTAACATTTAATTAAACCAACTATATAAATCATAAAATAAAAGGAAATATATTAAAATAACTTCGTACATAGCTGACGCGAAGAAGTAATCTTTTCTAAAACGAGTGTTAGAAGCTGCACGATCCCGTTTAATTTGAACACGTCTTGTAACATGATGCTAAGAACTCTCAACTTGGTGACATATGAAGTTCATGGTAACTTGTTTAGCACGTACAAAAAGTTTGTACCCTCAGATGAATTAGAAGAAAGGCAGACAACGATAAAAAAAGATAATTAACTAATCCATTCTTTTTTATAAAGTTACATCAAGAAATGTATGAATATTTGTAGAATAGAAGGTGTGGAAAATTGAACTAGATGAATTTGTATTAATAGGGTAAAATTCAAAAAATAATAAAAATAAAAATGTATACATTAATAAATTGGTCAATATAACGGTTGCAACGGTTAAATCTCACACTCACCCGTGCATCCACCACCATACTCATCTAGTCGCTTTGCAATTTCCTTTAATTGTTTGTCATTAACATAAGTAGTTTGTTTCATGTCATCCTTCTTTTTTAGGAGTGTTCCTCACGCATCCCAATCACATGACAAGACCATGCCCCCTCTCTTTACTGATAGCTTTACTATCAACCACAACTTGATATTATAAACTTTATGTTTCTTCAAATTAACTCACTGTTTTTTAAATTAGTTAGAGTAAATTACACAGACAGTTCCTGGGGTTTGTACGTATTGTAATTTTAGTCTCAACTTTTAAAAAATTACAGATGCGGGCCTATGCTATGCAAGAAATGCACGTTGACAGTCCCTGACACTAACAGAGGTTAAGTTTTTTTTAAGTGTTTGAAAATGATAAATATACCCTCCTACAAATAAAAAAATTAGCAATAGCTTAATTAAGTGGGACCCATTAAAAATCTAATCCCCTTTCTTCTCCAACCCAACTTTCAAATACCAAAAGACCCTACGGCTGCCATCACCACCCCCTGCGACTGCCACCACCACCACCACCCTACGGTTGCCGCTACCACCACCACCCCCTACAGCTACCACACCCTGCGGCTTCTACTAGAGAAAATCAAATCACTCGGCATCATCTTCATCATTACCGATCTTCCAGCTCATCGGAAGTTGAATCACCCGACATTATCATCATCATCGATCTTCTGCCACTAACCTAAAACAAGATCTGATTCGAGAACGCCACCATCGCTGTAGATCTAGTTCGAAACCGTCTTCACCGGCCGTCAATCTTCCACCTCAGTGGTTCTTCAACGCCGCTCACCATCATACGACATCTGGATATGGATTGCGATGTGTTATTTCAATAGAAGATTTTTACTTCCGATTTCGATCTCCTAAACCATACAAGATTGACGGTGGTGTCGGGCCTGCCCACGAGCAAGGTGAGGGGTCGACGTAGATGGGTGAATAAGGTCACCGAAAGTAGGTGGCTGGAAAAGAAGAAGACAGTCGGAAGTGTTGCCGGAAAAGATGGTGGCCATCGGAAGTGTCGCCGGAAAAGAAGGTGGCCATCAGAACCGTTGGCCGGAGATGGCGATTAGGGTGGGCAGGAGGGGGGGGGGGGCAGGAGGCCGGAAGAGTTGCCGGAAAAGATAATTAAAGTTTTTTTTGTTTTTTTTAATATTTAATTGTTATAAGAGGGGCATTTTAGACATTTCACATGAAATTAATAGCAAAACTTAACCTCTGTTAGTGTTAGGGACTGTCAGTGTGCGCTACTTGCATAGTATAGGCCCGCGTCTGTAATTTTTTAAAAGTAGGGACTAAAGTTGCAATACGTGCAAACCCTAAGGATTGCGTGTCTAATTTACTCAATTAATTATTTTACGCACTATTCTACTCATATTAAGTGTCACCATCTATATAATATACATTCTAAACCCTTAAAGCATTCACAGTCCGTTTCTCATTTTTATATGAGTGGATGCTTTATATTATAAGGATGGTTGTTAGTGCTTGTTTGTGATCAATGAAAGATGGGAAAAATTTACAGGGATTGTATCATGATTCTCATATTTGAGAAAATACGGTACAACCCGAATAAGTTTTTTAATATTTTTCAAAGTGATTGTGAGTGGATAAGAGAGAAAAAATAATGATAAAGTATTGAAAAAAATATTATTTAATTAAAAATGAAAGAAAAAAACTAATGATTTTTAGTGTAATTATAAGAATGAGTATGAGTGATGGATTGTGAATTGAATGCTCTTAGGAAAGAGGGCGCCCACGCCGGAACCCCATGGCGGTGAAAGGCGCCGCGCAGCAACATCGCCGCCTGTCCCCACACCAGGTCGGTCCCATTTCATGGCATACACACGCGGGACATTTCTTTTCATTTTGACGCCTGTGTTTTTTCCCCATGCTAGCATCCCCTACGGTATGAGCACCCCCTCCCCCTCCCCTCACACGGCATGATGTAGTGTGATGTGCTGTGACATGATTGTAGAGTATATAGTACAAGGACCAATTATGTCAATTTTGTTTTCTGAAAGGATAGTATGTGTAATAGTTCACCTATTAATAGTTTGTTAATAGGCGGACTTAGTAACCGTTTTTCTTTTGTACTTTTCTTTAGAGTTCTTGTTCTTTTCTATTGTAATCATTCATAATCATTCTATTGGAAATCATTGGAATTTCTTTGTTGATTAGTGTGTAAGCGATAGCTTCGAGTTCATAATCTTCTATGTAGATTGGTTTAATCTTTCTACAATTGGTATCAGAGCCTGGTTCGGCTTGTCTGTTGAAGATTCAAGTGTCGAAGTGAAAATTCGATTGAAGGATGGGATCAACAAAATTTGAAATCAAGAAATTCGATGGAAAGAATGATTTTGGGCTATGGAGAGTGAAGATGCGAGCGCTATTGGTGCATCAGGGTGTTGTTGATGCACTGAAAGGGGAAAATAGCTTGCCAGCGACTCTATCGGCGAAAGAAAAGAAGGATATCTTGTAAAAGGCTCACAGTGCCATCATTCTGAGTCTCGGAGATAGAGTTCTCAACGAAATATCAAAGGAGACGTCGTGGGGTGTGGTCAAAGCTTGAAGGGCTGTACATGACGAAATCTCTGGCAAATCGGCTGTATCTCAAGAAAAGGCTCTATACGTTTCAATTGGCTCCTGGTAAGTCAATTGAGGATCATGTGGATGAATTCAATAAGTTGGTGATTGATCTTGAGAATATTGATGTTGAATTAGAAGATGAAGATCAGGCAATCATCTTCTTGGCTTCATTGCCACAATCGTATGAGCACTTTGTTGACACTCTCATGTTTGGGAGGGAGTCACTGTCAATGGAAGAGGTGCTGGCTGCCATAAATTCAAAAGAATTAAAGCGGAGGTCTGATGTCAAGAATGATGCTGGTGATGGCTTATTTGTAAGGGGAAGACCTGAATCTAGAACTTCTAGAGGAAGGTCAACTTCAAGATCAAAGTCCAAATTTAAGAGGAGATGTTATATCAGTAACTCTGATAAACATGTGAAGAGAGAATGCCCAGATAAACAAAAGAAACAAGCCAATAATCAACAACATGGAGCACAAGGCAACATGTCTGTTGATAGTAGTATTGATGGTTATGATAGTGCAGATGTCCTGATGGTGTCTAAAGGTCAGGTAGATCAAGATTGGATCATGGACTCTGGGTGCTCCTATCATATGACTCCAGGAAGGGAATTCTTCTTAGAATTAACGATGGTGGAGTTAGGAAGTGTACAACTAGGTGATGATAGGCCATGTATGATCAAAGGCATTGGTTCTATCACACTCAAGTTTGAGAGTGGGGTGGAGTTCACTCTTGATCAGGTTAGGTACATACCTGAGCTCAAGAAGAACCTCATCTCACTGGGTACTCTTGAAAGCCAAGGATGTAATGTAAGTCTCAAGAATGGGAAGGTGAAAGTGTAAGGTAATATCAGAAGATTATAAGGCTGATGCAACCAAAGAAGCCAAAACAACCAAAGGTCTTCCTGCATGCATGCACTGGACATACAAAGGTAGAAGTGCTTTGGAAGTTTTACACACTACATCAGAAAATACTCTAAATGTAAAATCTTTCGAAGCCAAAGTCCAAATATTCCGAAACCAAAGATGAAGTCTTTCGAAGCTTCAGAGACAAAGTCTTCCGAAGCCATTTTGCTGTGAATACTAATTTCTTCCAAAGACAGAGAAAGACATGCTTTCTCTGATCTACTTTACATAAAGCTGACAAACTTTCCGCTGCAACTCTGGAGACTCACCAACTTGTATGAGTTGGTGAAAAGTCTATGCTTTTGTAAACTGTAGATTAAGGTCTTTGTCTGTAACTTTATACTTTTGTACCTGTAAACCTTTTTTTGTAATAGAAAAGGATGTGAGCTATGGCATGCCATAGTCACTAGTCAAAAGGCAATTTGCCTTTTGACTTTAGATTGATCTTGTTATCTAGATTAGTCAATTCCAACTATCCTTTTAAGTATTGACGGTTGTAGGATGTAGTATAAAGAGTCTCAGGTTCCTGTAATTTAGATATGCTTTGTAACACTTGTAATAGAACTTGAGAGCAATATACAACACTCCTTGAAAATTATATTTCTGTGTTATTGTTGCTTGTTCTGTCTCATTACTTACTTATGTTTGTAGTATTCTCATAATCAAACCCGGTTCCCTATTTGAACTGTTAAGTGTTCCAAGTCTCTCCTCATTGTGAAACTGATTGTGTTAGGCACCCTTACCCGGTCCTGCAATTGGTATCAGAGCGTTTCAGGCTCTTGATTGTAAGATCTCACCATCTTTAATCCTCTTAGTTTCACAGTTCACTTAACATATCAAATGGCAGCTATCACAAAGGCTGATATGGAAACCGGTATAATGACAAAGTCCCCACTGATCACTCCTGAAGACTTTGATACTTGGTGTCAAAGAATGGAAGGCTTTATCAAGTCTCAAGGCTCCAGGATGTGGGGGTCTGTTGTCGATGAACCTCATGTACCATCCACCTCTTCAGCTGCTGTTGGTGGTGGTATGATACCAAAGAAAGTGGCTAACTATTCTGATGAAGACTGGAAGAAGATTGATATTGATCAGAAAGCCTTGACCGCCCTCCAAACTACTCTTCCAAACTCTATCTATAGAGGCTTTAAGAAGTTCAAGACTGCCAAGCAACTCTGGGATGCACTGAAGCTGATGTATGAGGGGTCTGATGATGTAAAAGAAAAAAAGAAAGACCTCTTAAAGCAGCAGTTTGAGAACTTCACCTTCAAGACAGGTGAAACCATGACTCAATAATACTTCAGGTATGTTGAGATTGTGGATACCCTGGCGGATGTTGGAGTAACTCTTGAGAACAGGGACATTGTGAGGAAGTTCATGTCCTATCTTCCCAGACAATGGACATACTATTATGTGGTCATCAAGAGGACTGAGAACCTCAAGACCCTTACTCTCACAGAGTTGTATGGTATCCTCAGTGGCTACCAGATGGAGATGAACATGCAAAATCCATCTGGTAACTCCAACAACCAATAGAGTTCAGCCCTTCATGTGGTTGAAAGGGATTATAGAGAACCACAGCACCATCTCATTAGCTACCCTTACAAATCACAAAAGGGTCCTTTCATCACCTTTTCGGAGACACCAAGGGAAAGCTACATCCCTAGAAGCCCATTCCAGGAGACAAGTTCTTCACAAGTTTTTATGTCTTCTGATGAAAGTTCAGGCAACATTCTCTTCATCCTTGAAGATCTGGACTGTATCCATCCAGATGATCTAGAGTATATGGAAATAGTCCAGCAGATGGCTCTTCTCACTCACAGGGCCAACAAGTTCTACAAGAGGACTGGAAGGAAGTTTTCTAGCAATATAGCCAGTGGAAAGTTTGGGCTTGATAAAAGCAAAGTGAAGAATTACAACTGTAACCAAATAGGACACTTTGCCAGAGAGTGCAAGGCACCAAGGTCAAATGGTGGGCAAGCACAAACAAGGCCAAACTACACTAAAGGAGCTCACCAAAATAAGAAGCCAAGACAGCAAGCCGCAGTTGGTATTGAAGAAGGAGGATTTGACTGGAGCTTTCAGGTGGAAGATGCATCTCCAAACCAAGCATTGATGGCAGATCATGATGAAGCCAAGGTATTGGAACATCTCTGTACACCTGAATGTATTGTTAAAGTTAATAGATACAGGTCCTATAACTTAGAGATGAGATCTGATCTTGAGTCCTTAAATATCTTAAAAGCTGATTTTAAAAAAGCTGAAAGTGATTATAAACTTAAGATAGAAGATCTAGAGAAAACCATTTCAACTCTTAAGCATGAGCACACTAACTACAGGACTCAAATCAAATATCTCATCTCAAAGTTAACTGAATGCCAGGCTGAGCTTGTGATAGCAAAGCCACGGCAGAAAAATGTGTTCTTGAAGAAGAGACCTTCAAGAACATAATATCCTCATCCCTACATGCAAAATTTTGTTATCAGAATAAGCAGGGACTGGGATCTACTAAGATAGCTCCTCCACACACTCTATTGTCTGTAAGATCTCCAAGGTGTAGAACTTGTGAAGATGAGCTTCCCCTCATAAATCCCATTATTGAAGAGGATGAAGAGGAGATAGTGAAGGATGACTCTGAGAAGAGTGAAGAAGATCATCCTAAGAAGGGTCACTATTCTCCTGAGGAGAGGAAAGAGTCTGGAATGACCAAGTCAAAGAGAAAGAACTTGATCAGAAGAGCTAAAAGAAGATCAAAGAAGGCTCAAGAGATCAAGGCCACTTTTAACTCCAAGCAGAAACAAGTGTTCATTTCTGTAGGGTTTGAAGTGGTAAAGGCTGAAGACTTAACTATGAACTCTAGTACCAGGAGTTCTAGTTTAGTTCCAAACCATTCCAGCAAGAAGAAGAAGTCTGACCAGCTGTGTACCACTGCTACACTGCCTAAACCATCCAGCTCCAAGAGCAAGCCTCTCCCTAAGAAGCTTGTTGCATAACCTGTGAAGATGAAGATGGAGAAGGAATGTGATCAAACTCAGTCTTGCTCTCAAAAGAAGACTACCAGAAAGAAGCAAATGGACTGGATCATATGTGATAGTACTTCTCATCTGGCTAAGGATTGCATCTACAATCCCAAAAGCACTATCCACATGGTCAAAGAGAAAGCTTCTGGGAAGAAGAAGGAAAAGCAAGCTTCGGAAGGAAAATCTGTTTCCTTCAGAAGCTCCAAAGTGAAGAAGAAGACAAATGAGAACTTGCCTTCGGAAGAAATTTTGGTCTCAGAAGAAAAGAATGCTTCTGAAGTACTAAAGCATGCTGCAGTGAAAGCAAGATCTTCCGAAGGTCTAGTATCCAAAACTTCAGAAGTTATAGAAACTTTCGAGGTGTTGAAGGTCAAGTCCAATCTTCCAAAGATGGTGTGGAAGATGAAGAAAGACCTGGTGATTGAGAGTTCTTCATTAACAACAACTAATGATCCTCAAAGCTTGAATATAGGATCTGTTACTGTTACATTGTCTTCAGATCACTTTGAAAAGCCCAAGACCAATGAGGCTTGGGTTTCCAAGTGTAACTAACCACTTCTTTTTATGCAGGAGCAGCTAAAGACCAAAGAAAATATGTGGATCATTGATAGTGGCTATTCCAGTCACATGACTGGCAATGGTTCTTTGCTTCACAATTTTGAGAAAACTGATAGAGGACCAGTTGCTTTTGGAGGAGATGTTGGTGGTTACATCACTAGAAGGGGTATGGTCACAAATGGTAAGCTCACCATTGAGAAGGTAAATTTTGTTAAGGAGCTAGGATACAATCTACTAAGTGTATCCCAATTTTGGGATCAGAGATACAACATGCTCTTTACTGAGCATGAGTGTATTGTTCTCAAGCCCGGGGTGGTTATTCCTCAAGAGCATATCCTTCTTAGAGCACCCAGGAAAGGGAACATGTACAAGATGGACTTGTAGAAAACATCTCCCTCAGGAGAGGTTTCTTGCTTTCTGTCACACCTCAACCTTAACGATGGAAACGTCGAGATGTGAGGGTTAAGATTGTTCATGCCACACAACGCTAATTTAAAGTGTCAATAATATTAAATATCAATATTGATGACATACATTTATGAAATAACATAAGTTCAATCATTCAACAATACATAAGATTTCCAACATCATGTGATAATAATTGTTTTTTTATTTTTAATCTAGGTCCAATCCTAGATGTAAGCAAGTCTTCAATAACAAGCTAAGCAATACCATTTCTTGAAACACATTAAAAATAATGTCAACAATATGTTGGTGAGTTTCCATAGATTTTCATACATAGATATATATCAAAGATGACAATTCAAGTCATAGGTTATTGAATAAAGTAAATAAAGATGGATGATCAAAAGTAACAATCAAACCTTTACAAATATGGCCATTACAAGATTAAACGATTAGCTAAGTGTATTTGGTTCCCATAGTGCTCAAGAATACGACACTAGGAGCTGGCAATAACCTCGGCTTTAGCACCAAATAGGCTTGTCAGGCCAATAGATCTATGACGTCGCCAGGCTAGCAATAGTTAATGATTGTATCTTACAAGAGTCATCATATGATAATTACAAGTGTTCAAATAACCATGACAACATAAAATGAATTGCACAAGTGTTACAAGATTAAAACGTGGATACAAGTGTGGTTATGATACAAATAACATGTTTCACCCCAAAGTGTGAAATAAATAAAGAGGGGTATGAAAACTCACTTGAATAATAAGGATGACAAATAAGGAGTCTTGTATAAAATGCCGAGAATACGCTAACATTCAACCTAAATGAAACGTCGTATTAAGTTAATCATGATTGTTGTAGTGTTAACGGTATACGGGGATTCACGGTTTAAATTGGTGATTTTGGATAACTATTGTAATAATATTATTTATAAACCATTAACCCATGATTTTTAAATAGATACAATTTGTTATTATTTTGATATTTAAATGATTAAATAAGTGCTTTAGTGATTAACACTATTAATAAAAGTTAAACTCTTATTATCAAATGGTTATTATTTACTATTTAAATAAAATAGTAATTTTGTAAATTTAAATGATTAAGATAATTCAACTAATTACAATAAATGTAAATTTTAAATAAGTACATATATATTTCTTTTAAAACATATAAATGAGTTTATGTTTTACAAAGAATCTATTAAATTAAAGTTACTAAATTCTATTAATTACAATAAATGATATTTTGTAACAATTTTTATTATTTTTAAAATAAAAGAAATAAGAATTTCTTAATTGAATTTTTAAGAAAATTTAAAAAGAAAATAATTTTATTTAATTTCTGATTAAAAATGATTTTTATAAGATTAATAATAATATTAGAATGTTTTTTTTTAGATTTAAAAGTTAATAAAAAGTCTTAAAAAAAATAAAGGTAGGGACTCGGGTTCAAACCCGGGTCCCTTGCCACACCCAACAATACCCAAACCACCGGGCTAGTGCCTTGTTTTGTGTCAGAAAATGGAAAAGATTTCTTAAATCATGAACCTCAGAAAATCCCCAATTTTCACCCGAAGAACCCTAAACCAAATCGATCGAATTGAACAAGAATTCAATGTTGAAACTGAAATTAACCATGGGGCTTTGATTCCCCATGGCTAATCGAGTATATTCACCTGTTTAATTTCCTGTAAAGAGATGGTTTCGATGGTGATTGGGAGGGTTGAAGTCTCGATGGGTGTAGCTTCGATCTAGGGAGTTAGGGATGTTTTCAATCCAATTCGTGGAACCAGAAGCTTCGATTGGTTCTTACGAATGAAAACCCTCTGTCAATTTCGTTGTAAGATGCCTTGAGGTTGTAATTTGGTTGGGTTGCAGGTCTGAAAGCTACACGGAGTTTAAACTGATGATTTCGTATAATTTAGACGAAATTGGATTTACATACAGTTTAAAAAGGTTCGAATGATGATTAACCCTTGTTGAATACACATGATTAGTTCCGTTTCATGTCGATTAGTGTAATTGCTTTGAATGATTTGCGGTTTCGGTTGAAGGAACTGAAAACCGACGGTTAATGTCGAATTAACTCTATGTAGGCGTTCGAAACTGTTGTATGATGGTAATGGATGGTTTAATTGGGTTAAATTCGACGGGTTTCAGTGTTAAGGGGTAGCCGGGGGCCGATCGGAAGTGTGGCCGGAGGTTGGCCGGGGAATCAGGGGTAAGGATTGGGATTAAAAGAATTTACAGTTAGGTCCCTGAGGTTTTAGCATTTGTTATTTATAACCAGAATTCAAGTTTTAATTTAAACTAAATTTTCAGTTTTAGCTCCTGTGGTTTAAAGTTTATTATTTTATGCTTAAACCTTTAATTTACAAGTTTTTAAAAAATATATATAAACTTATATTGTTTTTATTTATTTACAATATTAACACTTATTATAACGATTTAATATTATTAGTATTATTATTTTCATTATTATTATTAATATTAACATTTTCTTTTATGCTTGTTATATTTTATTATTATTATTAATATTATTAATATTATTATTATTATTATTATTATTATTATTATTAATTATTTAATTATTTAATTACACCTAAATTATAAGGATACAAGAAGTTATAAATAAGTCCTCGTATTTGTATTAATGACAAAACACACCCTTGCAAGAGATAACGACGTTTAACAAACGTTAAATAAAATTTACGAGAGGTCACAGTCTCTCCAACTTTAAGGAATTTCATCCCGAAATTAAAGACAAGACTAAACGAACAGATAGGGATATTTTTTCTTCATGTGATCCTCGCGTTCCCCAGGTGAACTCAGCTTCACGTTTGTTTTCCCAACGAACCTTGATGATCGGTGTGGTAGATGTTCGGGTCTTCTTTAGTGTTCGATCCATAATCTCGACAGGTTTCTCAACGAAATGTAACGACTCGTCAATTTGGATTTCCTCCAAAGGAACATGCAAATTTTCATCGGCCAAGCATTTCCTCAGATTTGAGACATGGAAGACAGGATGAACCCCACTAAGTTTAGAAGGTAGTTCCAGTTTGTAAGCCACTTTCCCAATTCTTTTCAGAATTTTGAAAGGTCCTACAAAACGTGGGGCTAACTTGCCTTTCTTCCCAAAGCGAACAACACCCTTTAATGGAGAAACCTTGAGAAGAACCATATCGTTGACTTGGAACTCCAACGGTTTGCGTCTTTTATCGGCATAACTCTTTTGACGACTTCTAGCCACTTCAAGATTATTTCGGATTTTGGAGACTTTGTCGGTCGTTTCTTGAATAAGTTTTGGTCCAGTAATGAAATTCTCACACATGTCAGTCCAGCAGATTGAAGAACGACATTTACGACCATATAAAGCCTCAAATGGTGCCATCTTGATACTCGAGTGATAACTATTGTTATACGAAAATTCCGCTAACGGCAGATGCGTATCCCAGTCAACACCAAACTCAAGGAGACAAAGACGTAGCAAGTCCTCAAGGGTTTGAATTGTTCGCTCGGTTTGACCATCAGTTTGAGGATGGTAAGCCATGCTTAAATCCAGTTAAGTACCCAAAAGTTCTTGCATAGAAGACCAGAAATGTGAAGTGAAATGAGCATCACGGTCGGAAATAATGTGCAACGGCACGCCATGACGACTCACAATTTCATCGACGTAGATACGAGCCAACCTTGAGACTTTGTACGTGTCTCTTATAGGTATGAAATGTGCCATTTTGGTCAAACCGTCAACAATCACCCATATACTATCATGGCCTTGAGGAGTACGTGGTAACTTAGTTACGAAATCCATGGATATATGTTCCCATTTCCACATAAGGATTTCGGGCTGTTCAAGTAAACCACTAGGCCGTTGATGTTCAGCTTTAACCCTTGCACACGTGAGGCACTTAGAAACATAAGACGCAATATCTTTCTTCATTCCTGGCCACTAATATTGGCCACGCAGATCCATATACATTTTATCGGACCCGGGATGAATAGAATATCGTGTTTGATGAGCTTCATTCATGATGAAGTGGCGGAGATTATCGCGATTCGGAATCCAAAGTCGATTCAAGAAGTACCACATGCCATTCGGTTTTGTTTCCAGTTGTGATCGAACGTTAAATGCCAAATCTTCATCTTTCCTTCCTCGGTTAACGCCGCCTGTTGAGCCTCGCGAATGCAAAACTCAAGATCACTATAAATTCTTATGCTTTGAAGCATGATAGTGGCCTCGTTAAAATCAACATGAATCTCGGTATCAAACTCCCCTAACGTGTCAAACCATTGTCTTCGATCTCGGATTTCTTGAAGTGAGACAGTCTTGTTGTGGATCTTGCGACTCAGCGCGTCGGCTACAACATTCACCTTTCCAGGATGATAGCGAATGTCGCAGTCGTAGTCGCTAATCAACTCAACCTAACGTCTTTGTCTCATGTTGAGATCCTTTTGATTGAACACGAGTTGGAGACTCTTGTGGTCGGTTTAGACTATACATTGCGTCCCATAAAGATAATGCTGCCAAATCTTCAAAGCAAATACCACGACACCAAGTTCGATATCGTGAGTTGTGTAGTTCACCTCATGAACCTTCAATTGTCTTGACGCGTAAGCTATGACCTTGCCTCATTGCATGAGAACACAACCAAGGCCTTGACTAGACGCATCGCAGTACACAGTGAAATCATCGTTTCCATCGGGGAGGGTTAAGATAGGAGCATTACACAGTTTGCGTTTCAGTGTCTCGAAAGCCTCTTTCAAAAAGTCTATTCTTTTGAGTTAGCATCGTAAGTGGTTTAGCAATCTTTGAAAAGTTTGCAATGAACCTACGGTAGTAACCCGCTAATCCCAGAAAAGAACGAACCTCGGTTGGGGTCGTGGGAACACACCAATTCTTCACGGCTTCTATTTTTGCAGGGTCGACATGAATTCCTTGGCTATTCACCACATGTCCTAGGAATTGAACTTCTTCGAGCCAGAATTCGCACTTTAAGAACTTGGCATATAATTGTTCTTTCTTCAAAAGATCGAGGACTTGAAGTAAATGTGATTCATGATCGGTCTTTGTCTTGGAGTAGATGAGAATATCATCAATAAACACGATCACAAATTTATCCAAGTATGGTTTACATACTCGATTCATGAAATCCATGAAGACAGCAGGTGCATTAGTCAAACCAAAAGGCATAACCATGAACTCATAAGTCCATATCGAGTACGGAACATGGTCTTTGGAATGTCGTTGTCGTGAACACGTAGTTGATGATACCCAGAACGTAGATCGATCTTTGAGAATTGTGTAGCTCCTTGAAGTTGATCGAAGAGATCATCGATTCGAGGAAGAGGGTATCGGTTCTTGATAGTGAGTTTGTTGAGTTCCCGATAGTCGATGCACATACGGAATGAACCATCTTTCTTCTTCACAAATAGCATGGGTGCACCCGATGGTGAAGAGCTAGGTCGAATAAAACCCTTATAGGTCAACTCTTGCAGTTGACTAGCTAGTTCTTGCATTTCAGACGGTGCAAGACGATAAGGTGACTTAGCCACTAGGTTCGCACCAGGAATCAAATCGATTTTGAACTCAACTTCTCGAACGGGAGGCAACCCACTAAGATCTTCGGGAAACACCTCGGGAAAATCTCGTACGACAGGAATATCCTTCAATTCCTTCCCCTTGGTTTTTGAGTTAACTACGTAAGCCATGAAAGCTACGTAGTTTTTACTCAAGCACTTTTGGGCCTTGATACAAGACATGAGTTTGAGTCTTTGGGATGATCTCTCCCTAAAGACTTTTAAGGTATCACCCGATGGTAAAGAAATTCGAATGCACTTCTCGAAACATATAATTTCCGCGTGTTGTTTGGCTAACCAATCCATGCCGATAATGATGTCGAAGCTCCCCAGTTGCATAGGAATAAGATCGATAAGGAATTCGTGCTCGTTAAGACTTAAGACACAATCGCGTATCATGACGTCGACTTCAATAGATTTGCCGTCGACGACTTCAACCGTAAAGGATCTTTCTAAGTTACAACGCTGCTTAGAAAGAATAGGCTCAAACTCTAAAGACACGAAACTCTTATCCGCACCTGAATCAAAAAGTATAGAGACATATCTACTATTTACAAGGTACATACCTGCTCAAATAATAAACTATCATTGGCACATGGAAAGCAGGCAGGAATTTTACAAGATAAAGAACGATTAAAGGAAAATAGAGACGTACCATTCACTACGTCGTTGTTGGCTTGGGCTTGGTTGGCATTGATGTTGAAAGCCCTTCCGTGAGCCGATGGCACATTTCCTGCAATGCGAGGACATTGTGGACAGAAATGCCCAGTTTCACCACAGTTGTAGCAGGCTCGATTAGCAACCACTGCAGCATTATTCGGGGCACGATGGCAAGTAGCCACCAAATGACCATACTTTCCACACAACGAGCAGATTCAGCAAGGAGTGTTCCCCACATGATGGTACTTGCAGGTGTTGCACATCGGGTACGGTCCAGTGTAAGCCCTTGCCACGGATGCTTGATTTGCAGTGACGGCTTGCCTTTGAGGGGCATTTGGCATTGTCACAGCATAATTGCGGGCTGGTGTGAACTTGCGCTTCTTGCCTTTGAATGACGACTCAGCTTTCACCTCCTTTGATGCTTCGGGAGTCACCTTCACAGTTGACTTGGCACCCTTCACCGTCAAGGTACCAGCCTTAATATGGCTTTCAGTAAGCTGGGTAGTGATATTGATCGCCTCCTCCAAAGTTATGGGCCTACTTCCCACCACAGCATCTTGGATTTGCGACGGTTCCCCTTTGATAAACTTCTTGATTCTTCGGGGTACGGTATCCACCATGTGTGGTAGAAGCATGCTCAGTTCGTGATGGCGGGTGGAGTATGCCAAATGGTTACCACTGTCCTGTTTTAGATTCCAGAACTCTTCCTCCAACTTCTGCAGTTCATTTCTCGGGCGTATTTTTGAACCATTAAGTCCTTAAACTCCTCCCAAGACAACGCCAAGGCAACTTCAGCACCTCGGTTCCTTTTCTCGCTATTCCACCATATGAGTGCCCGTTGTTGAAGGACACTTGCAGCATAGAGGACCTTGAGCTCCTCAGGACACTCGCTGTTAATAAAGGTGTTTTCCATACTCTCGAACCACTCGAGAAGTCCAGTGGCTCCTTCCTTTCCACTAAAGCTAGTGGGTTTGCATGAGTTAAAGTGCTTGAACGTGCAGGTGCGGTTGTTCCCACATTGGTTGTTGCTATTCTCCCCATGACCATTGTTTCCATTGGCGTTGTTGCTGTTATTGGCCATTAAGGTGCTACTAAGTTCAGCAACCATCGTCAGGAGTACAGCAGCCATTTGACGGGTGATCATCGTGGCAAGTTTGCGGTTGGAGGTAGCACACTTTCCATGATGACGAGACATTCTATAAGATGGAAATAAAGAAAAATATTAGAATTCGGAATATAAACCAGTTCAAGAAATCAAGAATTTTTTATATTTACAAATAACCAGGATGGTTCCATTTGGTACCACCTAGCCAATAGGAACATGGACACGTCGAGGTGACTTAATCCCAATTCCCTTGAGGAAGATGTGTGTGTTGACCATAATTTTGCACTCATCCTGGAAATCCCCAGGTAAGTATAACAGGTCTCGCAATGAGATTTATACAAAATGCTTGCCTTAGCCCAAAGGCCTTTTGCCAGGAAATCCAGAATACATGTGTTTATGTGTCCCACACTTCCCTAAGGCTATTAGAATTAAAACCTCGATGAGATTTTCAAGATTTAGACATATCATGTAAGGAATTTTTCCACTCGATAAGATGCGTAGGTTTCCACACGTAGTCGAGAATAAGATTTAGAAAAGATTAGACGCGGTAGAACTTAAAGGCATAAGAAGAGAATTAGGAAGTTGGGGTATATAAGGTTCAAGTCCTATTCATAAGGCACCATTTTCTAAATATAAACAAATAGCACATAAGGAATTGATCATGTAACATGAGATAGGCATATAAGCATACTTACAAGATTATAGCAAATTTCATGTAAAGGGTCCCTAGTTTAACCATAGTCTAGGCCACAATTTCTAATAACCTAAATCCCTATAGTTATGGGCTCTGATACCAATCTGTCACACCCCAATCTTAATGGCGGAAACATCGAGATGTGAGGGTTAAGATTGTTCATGCCACACAACGCTAATTTAACGTGTCAATAATATTAAATATCAATATTCATGACATACATTTATGAAATAACATAAGTTCAAACATTCAACAATACATAAGATTTCCAACATCATGTGATAATAATTGTTTTTTATTTTTAATCTAGGTCCAATCCTAGATGTAAGCAAGTCTACAATAACAAGCTAAGCAGTACCATTTCCCGAAACACGTTAAAAATAATGTCAACAATATGTTGGTGAGTTTCTATAGATTTTCATACATAGATATATATCAAAGATGGCAATTCACATCATAGGTTATTGAATAAAGTAAATAAAGATGGATGATCAAAAGTAACAATCAAACCTTTACAAATATGGCCATTACAAGATTAAACGATTAGCTAAGTGTATTTGGTTCCCATAGTGCTCAAGAATACGACACTAGGAGCCGGCAATAACCTCGGCTTTAGCACCAAATAGGCTTGTCAGGCCCATAGATCTATGACGTCGCCAGGCTAGCAATAGTTAATGATTGTATCTTACAAGAGTCATCATATGATAATTACAAGTGTTTAAATAACCATGACAACATAAAATGAATTGCACAAGTGTTACAAGATTAAAACGTGGATACAAGTGTGGTTATGATACAAATAACATGTTTCACCCCAAAGTGTGAAATAAATAAAGAGGGGTATGAAAACTCACTTGAATAATAAGGATGACAAATAAGGAGTCTTGTATAAAATGCCGAGAATACGCTAACGTTCAACCTAAATGAAACGTCGTATTAAGTTAATCATGATTGTTGTAGTGTTAACGGTATACGGGGATTCACGGTTTAAATTGGTGATTTTGGATAACTATTGTAATAATATTATTTATAAACCATTAACCCATGATTTTTAAATAGATACAATTTGTTATTATTTTGATATTTAAATGATTAAATAAGGGCTTTAGTGATTAACACTATTAATAAAGTTAAACTCTTATTATCAAATGGTTATTATTTACTATTTAAATAAAATAGTAATTTTGTAGATTTAAATGATTAAGATAATTCAACTAATTACAATAAATCTAAATTTTAAATAAGTACATATATATTTTTTTTAAAACATATAAATGAGTTTATGTTTTACAAAGAATCTATTAAATTAAAGTTACTAAATTCTATTAATTACAATAAATGGTATTTTGTAACAATTTTTATTATTTTTAAAATAAAAGAAATAAGAATTTCTTAATTGAATTTTTAAAAAAATTAAAAAGAAAATAATTTTATTTAATTTCTGATTAAAAATGATTTTTATAAGATTAATAATAATATTAGAATGTTTTTTTTTAGATTTAAAAGTTAATAAAAAGTCTTAAAAAAAATAAAGGTAGGGACTCGGGTTCGAACCCGGGTCCCTTGCCACACCCAACAATACCCAAACCACCGGGCTAGTGCCCTGTTTTGTGTCAGAAAATGGAAAAGATTTCTTAAATCATGAACCTCAGAAAATCCCCAATTTTCACCCGAAGAACCCTAAACCAAATCGATCGAATTGAACAAGAATTCAATGTTGAAACTGAAATTAACCATGGGGCTTTGATTCCCCATGGTTAATCGAGTATATTCACCTGTTTAATTTCCTGTAAAGGTGATTGGGAGGGTTGAAGTCTTGACGGGTGTAGCTTCGATCTAGGGAGTTAGGGATGTTTTCAATCCAATTCGTGGAACCAGAAGCTTCGATCGGTGCTTACGAATGAAAACCCTCTGTCAATTTTGTTGTAAGATGCCTTGAGGTTGTAATTTGGTTGGGTAGCAGGTCCGAAAGCTACATGGTGTTTAAACTGATGATTTCGTATAATTTAGACGAAATTGGATTTACATACAGTTTTGAAAGGTTAGAATGATGATTAACCCTTGTTGAATACACATGATTAGTTCCGTTTCATGTCGATTAGTGTAATTGCTTTGAATGAGTTGCGGTTTCGGCTGAAGGAATTGAAAACCGACGGTTAATGTCGAATTAACTCTATGTAGGCGTTCGAAACTGTTGTATGATGGTAATGGATGGTTTAATTGGGTTAAATTCGACGGGTTTCGGTGTTAAAGGGTCGCCGGGGGCCGACCGGAATTGTGGCCGGAGGTTGGCTGGGAATCGGGGGTAAGGGTTGGGTTTAAAAGAATTTACAGTTAGGTCCCTGAGGTTTTAGCATTTTTTATTTATAACCAGAATTCAAGTTTTAATTTAAACTAATTTTTTAGTTTTAGCCCCTGTGGTTTAAAGTTTATTATTTTATGCTTAAACCTTTAATTTACAAGTTTTTTAAAAAATATATAAACTTATATTGTTTTTATTTTTTTACAATATTAACACTTATTATAACGATTTAATATTATTAGTATTATTATTTTCATTATTATTATTAATATTAACATTTCTTTTATGCTTGTTATATTTTATTGTTATTATAATAATTATTATTATTATTATTATTATTTTTTTTTTTTATTATTATTAGCATTAATTATTTAATTATTTAATTACGCCTAAATTATAAGGATACAAGAAGTTACAAATAAGTCCTCGTATTTGCATTAATAACAAAACACATCCTTACAAGAGATAACGACGTTTAACAAACGTTAAATAAAATTTACGAGAGGTCACACTTTCTATCTAAAGCAAATAGTGATGAGTATTTTCTATGGCATTAAAGAATATGCCATGTAAACTTTAAGAACATGAATAAGTTAATTAAGAACGATCTGGTAACTGGAATGCTAAAGAAAGAGTTTACTAGTGATGATCATTATGTTGCATGCCTGAAAGGGAAGCAACACAAAGTGTCTCACAAGCCAAAGGAAAAGAACTCTATCACTACTCCCCTACACTTATTACACATGGATTTCTTTGGCCCCATCAGTGTAATGAGTTTAGGAAGGACCTCATATTGTTTAGTGATCACAGATGATTTCACAAGATTAACTTGGGTCTTTTTCCTTAGAACTAAGGATGAGACTCCTGAGATCTTGAAGAACTTCATTCTGAAAATTAAGAATCAATTTGATCACAAGGTCAAGACCATAAGATGTGATCAAGGAACATAATTTAAGAACTAAATCCTTGATACATTTTGTTATGAAAAGGGTATTACAAGACAATATAGTGCTCCCAGGACTCCTCAGCAAAATGGTGTTGCTGAGAGGAGAAACAGGACACTTATTGAAGCTGCAAGAACCATGTTGTCTGACTCTAAATTGACCATCACCTTCTGGGCAGAGGCAGTTAACACTGCCTGTTATGTGCAGAACAGAGTTTTAGTGGTTAAGACTCATGGTAAGACTCCTTATGAGCTGTGGTACAAAAGGAGACCATTTATTGGTTTCCTCAGGTCATTTGGATATCCTTGCAGTATCTTGAATACCAAAGATCAAGTAGCCAAATTTGATGAGAAATCAGATCATGGACTCTTTATTGGATATTCTTCCGAAGCTAAGGCTTATAAAGTATACAATCTCAAAACTAGAGTAATTGAGGAGTCAGCCAATATGACCTTCAATCAGCACACTCCTAGTGTGAAAGGTTCTAGTCCGGATTGGCTATTTGATCTTGACTTAGTTACCAACTATTTTAACAAGTCTTGTGAGAATGTTTCAGGATCTACAGATAACATATCAACAGGAGATCCCGACCCAAGATTTGTGCTGAGAAGACCAAGCAAGATTACTACTTCAGCTCCATTGGTGACTAACCCTGCAAATAAAGATCCTATCAGCACAAAAATGACAAATTCAGCTGATACATCTGAGATGCCTTCAAATTCCAGCTTATAGGTTCAAAACTCAGGTGAAGGAGCTTCAAATGTAGGAGGAAATGGAGGTGGTGATGGTGATCAAGAATTTCTTGATGCTGATAACCACTCCATAAAAGACAACATAAATGATGTCTCACACTCATTGGATCAAGTCTCACTTGATAAGTGTGCTGATGTGGTGGGTGACACTCCATTGCCAGATCTGAATTTCTCTAATCTATATCTTTCAAATCAACTTGTTATGATCCCTCAACCCAGGATCCACAAGTCACACCTTACCATAAACATCATTGGAAATGTTGATACAGGGGTGAGAACAAGAGGACAAACCCATGACAAAAATGTTTGTGTATATTCTTGCTTCTTGTCCTAAGTAGAGCCAAAGAAAGTTGATGAGGCTTTAAAAGATGGAAGCCAGGTTGAAGCAATGAAAGAAGAGATGCTTTAATTCAAAAGACAAAAGGTTTGGAACCTATGTCCTCTTCCTTATATGAAGACTGTCATAGGAACCAAGTGGGTTTTTAGGAACAAGAAGGATGATAGAGGACTTGTCATCAAGAACAAGGAAAGACTAGTTATTCAAGGGTATACACAAGAAGAGGGAATTGATTATACAGATGTTTTTGCTTCTATGGCAAGAGTTGAAGCTGTAAGAATATTCCTGGCTTTTGCTGCATCCAAGGATTTCAAGGTCTACCAACTTGATGTCAAGTGTGCTTTTCTGTATGGGGTGATTAATGAAGAGGTGTATGTCAAACAACCATATGGCTTTGCAGATCCAGATCATCCTGATTATGTCTGCAAGCTTGATAAAGCTCTATGGGTTGCACCAAGCTCCAAGGAAGTGGTATGAAACACTATCTCAGTATCTCTGGCAACATGGTTACAAGATGGGTACTATAGATGGAACTCTCTTCATCAAAGGGATAGGGAATGACTTAATGCTAGTTCAAGTATATATGGATGACATTATCTTTGGGTCAACTAATCCAAAGCTTTGCAAAGACTTTGAGAGGCTGATGAAGAACAGATTTGAAATGAGTGTCATGGGGGAACTAAATTTCTTTCTAGGAATTCAAGTGAAGCAAGTTGACAATGGCATCTTCATAAGTCAGTCAAAGTATGTATAAGACATACTTACAAGATTCAACATGACTGAGTGTAAGGTTGCTAAGACACCCATAGCCAGAAACCACTCCCTAGGACCTGATCTTGAGGGGGAGTGTGTGGATGAACATCTTTACAGGGCTATGATTGGGTCTCTTATATACCTAACAGCCAGCAGGCCTGATATCATGTTTACCACATGCATATGTGCAAGATATCAAGCCAACCCCAAGATGTCACACCTGGTTGCTGTCAAGAGGATTCTTAGATATCTCAAAGGTGCTCCTAAGCTTGGCCTTTGGTATCCAAAGAGTTCTGACTTCAATCTATATGCTTATACAAATAATGACTATGGTGGTTGCAACATGACTCAAATCTACATCTGGGGATGTCAATTCCTGGTGAAAGGATCATGGCAATACAAGAAACAATCATGTGTCTTGCATCAAGTAGAATACATTGCTGCTGCAAGTTGCTATGCTTAAGTGCTTTGGATTCAGAATTAGATGCTGGACTATGGATTCAACTTCAAAGAGACTCCCATCCACATAGACAACAACAGTGCTATCTCATTATAGAGAATCCTGTGCAGCACTCAAGGACCAAACACATCAACATCAGGTATCATTTTATTAGAGATAATTTTGAGAAGGGATTAATCAAATTAGTCAAAGTTAACACAAATGAACAATATGCTGATCTGTTCACTAAAGCTTTTGATGAACAGAGATTCAAATATCTTGTATCAGCTATTGGGATGATTAACTTTGAGTAGATTTTCTTAAAAACTTAAATCAACTTTATTTCTAAAACCTGTGTGTCCTAAGTTGTCTATTTTATCACCTTCATAAGCCCAGTTTATTTTGGAAGAATTTTTTTTATGATATTCCTTATATTTTTTAAAAATTTTCAAATATATTTTTCTTCAGAAGATTTCAAGTTGACTTCGGAAGAAATTTATGTCTTCAAATCAACTAACTACTTATAAGAAATTTAACTTCGGAAGAAATTCTGAGAATATCTTCCGAAGCTTAAATATGCTTCTAAGTACTTACATGTATTTGAAGGACAAATATTTTTAGAAAGCAATTAAGTCTCGGAAGATTTATTCTCTTTAGAATAAAACTCCCAATTCTTAATATCTTCCGAAACCAAATATGTGTCGGAAGAAAAAAAAAATCTAAGTATTTTTCTTCCGAAGCCAAATTTTCACAACTCTTAAGAATATCTTCCGAAGCCAAATTGCCTTCAGAAGCTTTTTCTTAAAAACTTCCGAAGCTAAATTACCTTCGGAAGATTTTCAACTTCCAAAATAACTACCATTTTGGGCACTGTTTAGAGGTGGGGCCTACTTTTGGATTTCAAAGTTTATCCTTTTGCATTAACTTTGTTTCAAATCCATTTCATATATATTCTCAAACGGTTCCCCCTCTTCTCACTCTCCTCTTCATCTACATTGTTCTCTAACCTAATTTCACCCACTAACCACCTTTGTTCTTATCTTTTTCACCGAAAAGCTACTTATCTATTAGACTCTGAGAAAGATCCAGGTTTCTCAAAGGTTTGTCGCTACCTTTCTTTGACCAACTACTTCACCTTCCTCACCATTGATCCTCCTCTCTATGAGGATCATTTGTTGGAGTTCTGGTGGACCTGCGAAGAGGTCACCATGGACGGGGAGAAGGCACTGTCTGCCACAATGCAGGGGAGGACAATCTTCATCACTCCGGCCACCATAAACACACATCTTCAGCTGGATGATGTAGAAGGTGACTTGTCCTTCCCCAAAGCTGCAGTCAACCACTCCTTTGCGCAGATGGGCTATGAGGGTGACTTCTCAGTCAAAATCTTCAGGAAGGGGAAGGTCTCATCCTAATAGAAGTACCTCCTTCATGTTGTCATACACAGCTTGTCAAAAAAGCATGGAGGGTGGGATCAGATTCTAGAAGACCTCTCCTTCATAGTCCATGGAATGGTTCAGGGGGTCAAGTTCAGGTATTCTCAATTTGTATATACCAATTTGCTTGCTAAATTGGACTCCCTAGAGTATTAAATGTTCCCTAGATATGTCCAACACATTCTCAACTGTGAACTGGGCATACAGTTGAGGGGAACAGGTAATATTCTTAAATTGGGACAAATGAAGCCCGACATCTTCAAAATAATAAGGAAGCCAACTGTTGGCTTCTCTGGGGTAGAAACAACCCTTGCCCCTAAAATGTTTGAGTTTATTACTCAAGGTTGCAACCTAGCAGCACCAGCTAGTGTTGAACCCACACCTTCTATCTCTCAACCACACATACAGCCCACAATAACCATCACCTACCAGAAAAAACCAAACGAACCCCTGCACATGCTATTCAACTTATGCAGGCCCCCATATCACCAACCTTATAAGAGGAAGTAGACACTCGAGCTCCTACTTCCCTTAAGGAGCAAACCACTTCCATCTCTCATATGATCAGTGCTGAGGTTCCTCATGCTCAGCCTGATGAGCTCACACCCCAAACAGCCTTAAGCCTTCACTCAGAGTCTCAACACTCTAGTGAACAAACTTCCGGGGATAGTTACCATCTCCAGCCGCTGGATCTAAACCTACCAATTCCTAGCCTTGACTTCTATGATGATGAAGACATGGCATTCAGTGAGTACTATGAGTCTCTCTTATCCTACACCTACTCAAGGAGAGATGAGTACTCCTGTCTCACCCAGGTCTATCCCACATCATTCACCTATCATTGAGGTGGATCTCCCTGAACCTGTTCAGGAGATCCATATAGAAGAGGCTCTCACTTCAGCAAGTGATTACATCTTTAAGACCTCAACCATGGCAACCAAGCCTTTTGACACTTCTCTTGAAGTTTTCATAAGGCAGGGGAAATCTATCAGCCAAGAACAATATGCTGGTGATAAGGAGGAGGATCTTCGTCAAATTCTATCATCCCCTCGTGATTCTTCTAATGAAGATGAGGGGAGTCTGAAACTAAAGGTGCAAAAACTGACTCAAACATACACCATTTAGTCTCAAAGATAAGTCATCTGGAATCTCAGGTGACTGTCTTAGAAAGAAGGGTCAATAACCAGTAACTTGAGATCACCGATCTCAAGGGCCAGCTAGCTGAGAGACCACCGAGACGAACTCAACCAGGTCCACAAGAACCTCTGAATGTGACAGACTCAACCCCCATCTCGCTTATGCAAGAAGGTGATGCTACCAAAAAGGGGGAGAATGTCCAAACAGTCATAGAACCTGGGAGTTCCTCTCAGAGTATGGACATAGAGGATTTACCACCTTCTCTTGCAATAGTCCATACTCAGCAACCTCCTCAATTCTACATGGATGGAGGTATGATATAGAAAGAAGAGCTCTTATTATCTTTAAAACTCAAGGTCAACAAGAAACTTTCAACTTTTCAAACCTGAGTTTCTATGAGTGCATAAATCTGGTTGATCTTCCACTTGTCAACCCAAGCCAAAACAAACAAGCTGGAAGACTAGCAGACTGGATACAAGAAAGGGTGCTAGAAGATTTCAAGATGAGATCAAGATTATATAGACAGAGGATAGCAGGTGAGATCTTTGGTCAACTGGATGTTGAGGTGGACCCATGATTAGCTTCAAAGGGAAAAACCTTGACTGAAGACCTAGAGGTTGAGCCTGTGAACCTTGAGATAGGATCTCCTTCTGCACCCAGTACCCTCAGTGAAACACTAGCTGGTGATGGTGCTCCACAACCTCTCTCTGTCCAGAGTTTGACTGCTAAACCAAGCAATGAAGGCGAAAGCTCTCTCTACCCTGAGTCACCAAGGCCTGTGCGTGACAAAGGGAAGAGGAAAATGACCTCTGAGGAGTTAGAGGAGGAGAAAGAGAGAGGAAGAGGAAGCTAAGGGGAGAGAGTTCAGGAGGGTCCTCAAGCTTCATGCAAGCTGCTATTCGAGCTACCCCCAGGCCAAACACTCAAGATGATAAGTTGAGGGTAGCTAGGCTAAACTATCTGGGGACCAGGAACTATAATGTTGATGAACTCATATCTCTCCCCTTAGAAGAGTTGAATGAGTTGGCTGACACTGAGCTGTCAAAGGAGAGGAGGGAGGCAGAGGATGCAGCATTGCTCCTCAAGATTAAGGAAGAAAGGAGATTGAAAGGCTCTACAAACATGCTCATGTCCTCTCCCAGTTCAAGAAAGTCCTGAGACAGAGACTGTGGCACATGCACAAACTCAGATAGATAGGGAAGCTGAAAGAATGAATATGATCAACTACCTGAGTGCCACAGGACTCTATCAGGCAGCTGCACTTCTTCACTTATCTTTTGAGTACATAAAGTTTGAATATCTCAAGCAGCTAGAGGAACAAGCCATAAAAGAAAGAAAAGCTACTAAGAGAAAGTTAAGGGAAGAAGTTTTAAGGTTAAGGGCCATCATCCACAAAAGCAAAAGAAGTCTGAAGATAGACAAAAGATGATGAGCTTCTTGAAGCTGTACGGATTCTCCGAAAGGAGGCTTGGTTCCATGTCTCTATCCACCATGGATGAGCATATAAGAGTGATCAAGCAAAAGATTAAAAGGGGAGAGCTTGTAGATTTTCATTCTCCACCAAGTCCAGCTCAACCTGAAGTTGAGGTGAAGGTTGAACCCCCTGAGACAACACAACCTGATCCTAGAGCTGCATCTCAGCCAACTTCATCTTCTGATCCGCAGCAGGGTTTTCCTCTCTCTCCATCTGAACCTGTGAGAGAAGAGATCCCAACTGAGAGGGACACAACAGAATAATTTGGTGCTGAAGACCAGTGATCTTAGTTGAAAACTTCAAAGAGAAGGAAAAGGATGGCCAGGAAAAGTGTTTCAAAGAAGAAGAAAAGCAAGACATCCACCTCCACACCTCAGGATGAGTCAGAGCATCCTGAGGAAGTGCATGAAAAGGCTGCTCAACCAAATCCTATTCAAGTAGAGCCTCTTGCCATTGGAAGACCCATCTTGTCCTGGAGTTTTGCTGCTAAATCCAGACAGATGGTATGTCATCAGAGATCAAGGAGGTCAAGACGTCTACTTCTGGCAAGACATGCTTGATCTTCCTCTACATGATCTCTATGACATGAGAAGATACAATGAAAGTCTGAAGGATCCTGACCAGATGATGAAGAGAGGCTTGGTCTTGATCCTAATGAGGACTATCAACATCTGAAGTACATCTCTGTTTTGGTAGCATCAGCCTAGGGGGAGTTTGAAAGGTAATATCAGAAGATTATATGGCTGGTGCAACCAAAGAAGCCAAAACAACCAAAGGTCTTCCTGCATGCATGCATGCACTAGACGTACAAAGGTAGAAGTGCTTCGGAAGTTTTACATACTACATCAGAAAATACTCTAAGTGTAAAATCTTCCGAAGCCAAAGATGAAGTATTCCGAAGTTTCAGAGACAAAGTCTTCCAAAGCCATTTTGCTATGAAGACTGATTTCTTCCAAAGATAGGGAAAGACATGCTTTCTCTGATCTACTTTACATAAAGCTGACACACTTTCCACTACAACTCTGAAGACTCGCCAACTTGTATGAGTTGGTGAAAAGTCCATGCTTTTTTAAACTGTAGATTAAGGTCTTTGTCTGTAACTTTCTACTTTTGTACCTGTAAACCTTTTTGTAATAGAAAAGGATGTGAGCTATGGCATGTCATAATCACTAGTCAAAAGACAATTTGCCTTTTGACTTTAGATTGATCTTGTTGTCTATATTAGTAAATTCCAACTGTCCTTCTAAGTATTGATGGTTGTAGGATGTAGTATAAAGAGTCTCAGGTTCTTGTAATTTAGATATGCTTTGTAACACTTGTAATAGAACTTGAGAGCAATATACAACACTCCTTGAAAACCATATTTCTATGTTATTGTTGCTTGTTCTGTCTTATTACTTACTTGTGTTCGTAGTATCCTCATAATCAAACCCGGTTTCTTGTTTGAACTGTTAAGTGTTCCAAGTCTCTCCTCATTGTGAAACTGATTGTGTTAGGCACCCTTACCCATTCCTGCAGAAAGTAATCAAGGGGTCATTAGTTATGTTGTCAGGCTCAAAAAAGGAGAACACCATATATGTTCTTGATGGTATTATCATCCGTGGTGCTGCATCAGTTGTTGATGTCAATAAGATGAACACTCCTGCTTTGTGGCACAAGAGGATGGGCCACATAAGTGATCAGGGATTGACTGAACTGAGAAGCAAGAAATCATCATAAGCGTTAGTGGTTGTGATGTGGGATTCTGTGAGCATTATGTGTTGGGCAAGTCAACAAGGGTCAAGTTTGCTAGGGGAGTACATGAGACAAGGGATGTTCTTGAATACATTCATGCAGACTTATGGGGTCCTGCAAGAATCAATTCTCTTAGTGGAGGAAGATACTTCTTGTCTGTCATTAATGATAGATCAAGAAGGGTTTGGGTATATATCCTTAAGCATAAGGATGAAACATTCTTGAAGTTTAAAGAATGGAAGCAGCTGGTTGAAACACTGACTGGTAAAAGGGTTAAGAAACTAAGAACTGACAATGGTATGGAATTTTGTAGTTCTTTGTTCAACAAGTTTTGTAAGGAACATGGTATTGGTAGGCATTTGACAGTGCCATACACCCCTCAGCAAAATAGATTAGCTGAGAGGACGAATAAGACCTTGCTTAACAAGGTTAGGTGTATGTTATCTGAGTCAGGAATGCCAAAGTCTTTTTGGGCAGAGGCAGTGACAACTGTAGCATATCTTGTTAACAGGTCTCCTTCATCAGCAATTAATATGAAGACTCCTATGGAGATGTGGACTGGTGTTAAACCTGATAGCAGTCATTTGAGGGTGTTTGGTTCTTTAGCCTATGCTCATGTTAAGAAAGACAAGCTTGATCCTCAAGCTCTAAGATGTGTGTTGCTAGGCTATCCTGAGGGTGTAAAGGGCTACAGTTATAGAGTATTGATGATGGTAGTCCTAAGGTAATAATTAGTAGAGATGTGGTCTTCAGAGAGGAGGTGGTTTATAGGGATCTGTTTGATAAGAAGAAAGGATAGAATGAACTGATGGATGGTGTTCATATTGAGATGGAGTCCAAAGCTTCTGAAGGCATTTGGAAGTCTTCCGAAGGTTTTCTTAAGTCTTCCAAAGGCATTCCTAAGTCTTCCGAAGGCATTCCTAAGTCTTCCGAAGGCATTCCCAAATCTTCCGAAGGCATTCCCAAATCTTCTGAATGTACTTTTAAAGTAGGGAAAAGCTCACAGCAGGGTTCACACTCTTCACACTTATTAGGTGACTATAGTTTGGCTAGAGATAGAGCCAGAAGGTAGCCTGTGATACCTGCTAGATATAGAACTAATGAAGATATCTTAGCATTTGTTTTCAATGTAGCTACAGAAGAGTGTGTTATGGAGCCATTGTCATATGGTTAGGCTGTTGAGTTAGTTGATAAAGATAAATGGATGGATGCTATGGTAGATGAGATGGATTCTTTGAGAAAGAATAACACTTGGGTGTTGGTGGACAAACCAGCAGGGCAGAAGTTAGTTGACTGCAAGTGACTGTATAACCTGAAAGAGGGGTTAACTAAGGCTGATCCACCAAGGTTTAAGGCTAGGTTGGTGGCTAGGGGTTTTACACAGAGAGAAGGCATTGATTACAATGAGGTTTTCTCTCCTGTGGTAAAACTCTCTTCTATTAGAGTCATGTTGTCCATGGTAGCTGCTAATAACATGAAGCTTGAACAACTTGATGTTAAAACAGCTTCACTTCATGGTACTCTAGATGAAGCTATCTATATGAGACAGCCAGCTGGGTTTGTAAAGCCAGGAGAAGAAGACAAGGTGTGTTTACTCAAAAGATCTCTCTATGGATTAAATCAGTCTCCAAGGTTATGGTAAAAAAGGTTTGATGATTATATACGTAGTCAGCAATTTCATAGGAGTAGCTATGACAGCTGTGTGTATTTCAAGTGCTACTAACCTAGTGAGTATGTTTATTTGTTACTCTATGTTGATGATATGTTAATGTGTTATAAGGATCAGCCTCAAATAGAGTTAACAAAGGAGCTGCTACATAAAGAGTTTGAGATGAAAGATCTGGGGGTAGCAAAGAAGATCTTAGGTATAGAGATCTCAAGGGATTTGGTCAATCAGAGGTTGTTCTTGACTCAAACCGGCTACATAGATAAGGTGTTAACTCAATACTCAATGGATGGTAGCAAGTGTGTGCAGACACCTTTGGGTCAACACTTTAAGCTTTCATCAAAGGATTCTCCTACTCAAGAGGAAGATGTTAGGAGGATGCAAAAGGTCCCCTATGCTAATGTTTTTGGTAGTTTGATGTACCTAATGGTTTGTACCAGGCCAGATATTGCATATGCTGTAAGGATTGTGAGCAAGTATCTGTCAAATTCAGGTAAACTTCATTGGGAGGCAGTGAAGTGGATTTTGAGGTACTTAAATGGTACAAGGCATGTGGGATTAGTGTTTGGTAATTGTCAAGGTTCAAGCTCAGTATTCTTGGTTATGTTGATGCTGATTTTGTCAAAGATCTTAATAAAGGGAGGTCTACTACTAGGTATGTTTTCAAGGTGTTTGGTGGTGTTGTGAGCTGGAAGTCTTCACTTCAGCATGTAGTTGCTTTGTCAACTACTGAGGTAGAGTATATTGCTCTTACTGAAGCTGTGAAGGAATCTCTTTAGTTGAAGGGTCTTATATCTGAATTGGGGGTTGATTTGGTTGATACTTTGATTCTCTGTGACAATCAAGGTGCAGTGAATTTGTCAAAGAATCAGGTATATCATGAACTAACCAAGCATATCAATGTCAGATTACATTTTATCCGAGAGGTTATTCAGTCCAAAGAGATTAGAGTTGCTCATGTTGATACAGAGAATAATGCAGTGGATGTCTTAACCAAGGTGGTTCCAGGATCCAAGTTTACCAAGTATTTGGAGATATTGAATGTGGGCTAGAATTGGTCATGTACTAAGGTGGAGAATGTAGAGTATATAGTACAAGGACCAATTGTGTCAATTTTGTTTTCTGAAAGGATAGTATGTGTAATAGTTCACCTATTAATAGTTTGTTAATGGGCTTAGTAACCGTTTTTCTTTTGTACTTTTCTTTAGAGTTCTTGTTCTTTTCTTTTGTAATCGTTCATAATCATTCTATTGGAAATCATTGGAGTTTCTTTGTTGATTGGTGTGTAATCGATTGCTTCGAGTTCATAATCTTCTGTGTAGATTGATTTAATCTTTCTACAATGATAAATTGTGATTGGTAAGTATGTTGTGCAGTGTGATGTGTATGATGTGTGCGCCCCACTACCCATACCAAGAAAGAGTACATCTGAAACATTGTATACATTAGATAATATATTTTCAATAACAGTAGCATTAGATTTTTATATCCGTATCCAATTGTCACGATATGTAACACGTGATTAGGCCTGATGAAGTACATATAATGAAAGCTCAATTGTCCATGGCTTCACAAACAAAATAATGACTCAAGTTTTAACACCAATACTCTTCTTCATCTTTTTATACATTCTCTGGATCCTTTACAAGAACCAGAAAACCAAAAGAATCAAAATCAATCTTCTACCAGGAAGCTTCGGTTGGCCATTTCTAGGCGAAACTCTGTCCCTTCTGCGTGCAAATTAGGATGGAGTTCCCGAGAGATTCATCCAAGAACTGATAGAGAAACACGGGAATCCTCTCGTGTTCAAGACCTCGTTACTTGGGGACCGCATGGCGGTGCTGTGTGGTCCCGCTGGTAATAAGTTCTTGTTCGGGAACGAGAACAAGCTGGTGGCGGCGTGGTGGCAGTCCTCGGTGAGAAGCTTTTGGGCAGGTGTCTCGTTACGATTCGTGGCGATGAAGCTAAGTGGATGAGAAAGATGATGTTATCGTATCTTGGCCCTGATGCTTTCGCTACTCACTATGCTGCAACTATGGATATTGTCACCCGTAGACATATTGAGGTTCATTGGCGAGGTAATTGTTTCTTTTAGTTCAACTGTTTAAGAACTATTAGAGTAAGCTAGCTAGCTGCCTTATTTGGGAGATATAATAAAAACGTTTATGATATCAGAGCCGGAAGAACTTAATACGTATCTTTCTCATCCTCCCATCTAACCTGTCGAGTTCTTTTCACCATACTATTCCACCTACTAATCTTGCCACAATTGTATGTATCATTTTAAAGTATTCACGTCTCATTTTTTATCTTAACTTTTATAATTACATTAAAAATCATTATTTTTTCTCTTTATTTCAATTAATAATACATTTTTATACATTTTATCATTACTTTTTTTCTATCATTCACTTACAACCATTTTAAAAAATATTAAAATGTATTATAAAATATACAGATAAATAGTAATATTTTCACTCTACTACACTTACAAACACTCACGATCGATCATTCCACATAATATAAAAAAAAATTATAAAATTAAATGTGAATGCAGTGAGCAATATATATGATAGCCCTTAATCAGTACATTTGTCATGAGTCGTTTTCGAGTGGAACCCAGCCTCGTCTACTTCCACATAATTATTACCGGCACACTATGCTCCAACCGACTGAACTTTTTTTTACTGGCTAATAAATCCAACATCAAATTATATCATGTTTGGGTTGGAACCCATAACCTCCCCACATTCACAACCGACTGCACCACTCAACAAGCAACTGCACCTATTTAGTTAAGTAGCTTGCTGAGGTGACTCGCCTACTGAGTTAACATGGCAAATCGTCCTTTTCTTTAACTTATCTTAAGAAAACAGGAAAAAAAATGAATACGTATAAATGATGAAAGAAAATGTGTTATTCCTATTGTATGTTTGGAGATAATTTCAGACAATAATTGGTGCTCGATCTCATTCACAACCACAAAGACCGGTTTATAAATGGACTAGATAGAAAACAGAGGCAGAATAAAATTGAGGAGAACAGGATCAACTGACACCATTATTTTTTCGGTTCCCAGAAGAACGTATAATACACAAATTTTAAATGATATCATCATTTTTATTACGATTGTGGTTTTTTGAGAAAAAAATATTTCTCCATTGTGTATTTGTTTTAAAAAAAACATTATATAAGTTTTTTTTTTTGTAAGTAAAAAAAGTAAATAAAAAGTTATATGAAAGCCAAAATTAATATTCATGTCTTAATTGCGTAGATTGTAGAATACTAGAATCGTAAACTTAAATCCCTAGTCAATTTTCATTTTCGATTACTCAATTATTAGCTAGTTCTATCCACTGCAAAACATATTGGAAATCTATGGGTTTATCGTTTATTGAAGTTAATATTAGTTTTACCGGATGCAACCACGAGTATTAAAAGATGTTATTATTCAATAAAGCATATAAAGAAAAATTTATGTAATTAGATAGACTATGAGTATATAAATGATGTTTGTTTTTGGTATATTGAAAAAAAATGTTATTTGCAAAGATTACCATTAAAGATGTGATGGATCAGTTTCAAAATATGCAAACTTATAAGGAATAACTATAAAAAGCATTTTCTTATATTTTAGTAAAACTAAGATTTTATTAGTTATAATGTTTTTTTATTTGTGGCCCGATCCGACTTAAGGCATACCTGAAAACTATAAGCCATGCATTGTTAGAATCCTAGAATTGTAAAATACTGGCACCAGAACAACAATGACCCTGCGACTTCTATCATTTCGAGTATGAATGTCCCCTCTCATTGCGAGTATATGGGCCACAACCTAAATCATTGTAGATGACATATGGATTGTCAAGTTGCAACATATAAAAATGACTTTGCCACACTAAACATTTATTAATAATCTCATAACCAATGAATCCTATATCAATTGGTTTGGAGAGAGTCCCATGGCTTTTCAAATTGGAGTTTATGGGTTCGAGTCTCACTTGGTGTAATATGCTTCAAGTGGGATAGTGGTTTTATCACACTAGGTCTTTGGATAGTGAGGGGGGGGGGGGGGGCTGAGACAGCGTTGTGTGTGTTAGCGGGTATGGGTGGCCAGTGGTGAAGCTTGAGCAATTCTATAGGGGGCGGGGGGCGATATCAAATTTTTCTAGGGAGGGAGGGCGAACTCAATATATATATATATAATATATATATATATATATATATATATATATATATATATATATATATATATATATATATATATATATATATATAATTTACACTACCGAACCGAAATTAATACTACTGATGGATAAAGAGCCCCCCCCCCCCCGACCTCTTCAATCCTTCGCCCATATGGGTGGCCATTCACCAATTGGTTTATATATCTTTCTTTTAGAGATCATTATATGGCTTTTAATATGCTCCTTGTGCTTAGTACCAATGATCCGCCACATATATGTGTACTATGGCTTTCAGAATAGTTGTGCAGCATCAGTCCCCTCAAACCAACAATATTGTCTGCTTCGCCCACAAGTGGCTCACGGATTTGCTTTTGGTTTCCTAGGTGAAAAATTCACAGGTAGGTCGCCCATCCCTAGATTGCTGCCGCCTGAACACGCTTAATTGTGTAGTTCTCCTCTCATCTAAAGCTAATGCGCCAAAACGCGTTGATGATATTAGAGGCAGGGCATTCCTTGTAACCAGGAATCTATTTTGTCCAAGGGTGATGTGGGATTTGCTTAGGGTGTTACAATTACCCCCCTTTGGACTCATCATCCTCAATGACGTTTGCCCCACCATCCCATCGATCAATGTGGGATTTGTCTAATGTGCCCCTCTAAACACCCCCGGGGACTCACCATCCTTGATGATACTTGTCTCACCATCCCGAATGACATAGAAGTGGATCTTATACCATTACTAACATCCGGCCCTCAAACCACCAATATTGCTCGCTTTGCCCACAAAGAGCTCTTGAATTGTTTTCGGTTTCCCAGGTGAAAACTTCCATGGGAGGTCACCCATCCCTGGATTGCTGCCACCTCAACACGTTTAACTGTGGAGTTCTCCTCTCATCCACAACCAATATGCCCAAAATGCATTGGTGATATTACAGGCAGGGCTTTGCTTATGAACCAGGAATCTCTCATGTCCATGGCCGATGTGAGATTTTCCTAGGGTGTTACAAATTGTGTCGACATGAGCAACTTAGTCCATTTACATTATTTTTTGAGGATTTTGCTACTCATAGAAGTAAAGGCTCTAAAAACTGGTACACTTGAGACATTTTAAATCATTCAAAGATGTCTAACTGTAAGCAAACTTTCACTTCTAGTAAAGCTAACGCTAAAGTCGGCCTTAGAGTTTAGTTGAAGACCCCAGCTAAGTCTGGCTTGTGCTTTATAGTACTTAACGTTCAACCGACTGGATATCTTATACATAATCTTACAGGTTTAATTTGTCTATAAATGCACGACTTACATGTACATACTTTAATGCACTCAAGTGTATTCTCCATGTTAAAGACATTGACCGAGGAGGTCGTCCACATATTCCATCA
Source organism: Flaveria sonorensis (assembly GCA_025506505.1). Taxonomy (NCBI): domain Eukaryota; kingdom Viridiplantae; phylum Streptophyta; class Magnoliopsida; order Asterales; family Asteraceae; genus Flaveria; species Flaveria sonorensis. The sequence continues at coordinate 57,782,368 of CM046440.1, read as the reverse complement.
GATTAAAGATCTTTAAAATTATCGACTATAAATGTATGTATCCTCCACTTTTAGCCATATGACCTATTCAGACATTTGAGCGGGGAGGTCGTTCACATACTCCTCGGTCTATTTTTGGTTATTATGTGTTCTCTGATGATAAATTGATATATATCACGGTCTTTCAAACACTAACCTATTTGTTAAACCAATTGAGAACAAGAACATCCAATTCGACAACAACAAGAACGAAGAAGACGAACTCAATGAACACAAGAAAGAACTTTATTGAAAATGATTACAAGTGTTTTTGATTTCTGATTTTTGTGATTCTATTTCACCGATTACAAGGATCCTTATTTATACCGCTAAAGACTAACTAACTACAACGGTCAAATAAAACACTCAACATAATATTGAGAATTTACACTTTGGACCCCTAGACTTAAACTTCCGAAGCAGGAAGCAACCCTGTGAATACTTTCGAAGTCAAACTCTGATACTCCCAATACTCACCAAATCTTCCGAAGCCAAATAAACTTCGGAAGATTGTGATAAGCTTTGGAAGATATCAGATCAAGCTTTCAGAACTCTTCCGAAGCAAACATAACCTTCGGAAGAAATATGTTTAGCTTCGGAAGATATTTATCTTTCGGAAGAAACACTTCTTTTGGCTTTAATACTTCACAATCTCCACCTTAAAACCAAAAGAAGATTTTAACCAACCCCAAATGTATCCAAGCAAAAGTTGAACTTGACACCAGGTAGAAACTTAGTAAACACATCTGCTGGATTCTCCAAAGTAGATACACTCTCCATTTTCACCTCCCCAGCATTCACCACATCCCTTATGAAGTGCAACTTCACATTGATGTGCTTTGTCCTCTCACAAAATACCACTGAGTCCGCAACATCAATTCTCAACTAAGAAACAAAACCATGCAACTATATAGCTTCCTTGACTGCCTCAGTTAAAGCTATATACTCAGCTTCTGTGGTAGATAATGCCACTACATGCTGCAACTGGGCTTTCCAACTAACCAAGTTACCCAGCACCTGAAACGCATACCCTGTAATAGATCTACCCCTATCCAGGTCCTTGGCAAAATCCGAATCAATATACCCAACAATATGTTCATGATCCCAAACACTAACCTAACCTCTGAGATATGTTAAGATCCATTTCATAGCATCCTAATAAGCTTTACCTGGATTAAACAAGTACCTGCTGACCAAACTCATAGCATAACCAATATCTGGCCTTGTACACACCATCAAGTACATCAAGCTCCCAACCATATTGGCATAAGGCACCTTCTTCATATACTCAACCTCAGCATCTGACTTAGGACAATCAGAGCCTGATAGTTTAAAATGAGCACCAATAGGAACATTCACTGGCTTCCCGTCATTCATTCTATAGTTATTCAATACCTTTTCCAAGTAAGAGCTTTGAGACAGTTTCAACACCCTGTGTTCCCTATCTCTCTTGATTTCCATGCCCAATATTTTCTTTGCTTCTCCCAGATCTTTCATTTCAAACTCAAACATCAACATTCTCTTGGTAGCTTCAACTTCCTTCAAGTCTTGACAAGCTACCAACATGTCATCCACATACAGCAACAAATAAACAAATTTGTTCAAGCTATATTCCTTGAAGTAAACACAGCTATCATAGCTGCTCCTCTTAAACTCATTAGTCACCATATGTTCATCAAACCTTTTATACCACTGTCTAGGAGATTGCTTCAGCCTATACAAGGACTTTTTAAGGAGACACACCTTATCTTCCTGCCCCTTAACTTCAAACCCCTCCGGCTGCTTCATATAGATTGTTTCATCTAGATTCCCATGTAAAAATGCAGTTTTTATATCCAACTGATGTAACTCCATATCCATTGAAGCAGTCAATGACAGCATAACCCTGATAGATGAATGTTTCACCACAGGTGAGGATATTTCATTGTAATCTAGCCCTGGCTTCTGTGTAAACCCCTTAGCTACTAATCTAGCCTTGTACCTAGGAGGTTCACCTTCAGAAATCCCATCTTTTAGTTTGAACAGCCACTTACATGATACATGCTTGTGACCCTCAGGTATATTAACCAGCTCCCATGTGCCATTCTTATACAGAGATTCCATCTCTTCCTCCATGGCTTTACACCACTTTGAGCTTTCTTTCACAGAAATTGCCTCAGATTAAGACAATGGTTCATAGATGCTTTTTTCTTTAGCAGCAACAAAGGCTAATGCTGACAAATCAATTCCCTCTCTATACCCGAGAAAAGATACCACTTGTCTCCTTTGTCTGTCCCTAGCCAATTGGTAATCATCCAAACTAACTCCTTGGCTATCAGAAGTGCCATGATCAACATCTTTATCACTCACACCCTGCTGCTCCACCTTAATCTGAACCCCACTCTGCTCCCCAACTTCTGAACTCATTTTCCCTTCAATGTCTTTGTACATAACATCTTCTTGGAAAACCACATCTCTGCTCACTATCACCCTAGGTCTGCCACCATCTAGTCTCCACAACCTATACCCTTTCACGCCATTAGGTAATCCTAGAAATACACATTTATAGGCCCTGGGTTCTAGCTTTCCTTGGCTAACATAAGCATAATCCAATGACCCAAATACTCTTAGATCACCATAGTCATATTTTCTACCTGACCATGCCTCCATAGGAGTGTTCATGTCTAATGCAGCTGATGGAGACCTGTTGACTAGATAGGCTGCAGTAGTCACAGCTTTAGCCCAGAAATGCTTGGGTAAACCAGAACTAGTCAACATACACCTTACCTTTTCAAGTAAAGTCCTGTCTATCCTTTCAGCCAAACCATTCTGCTGTGGAATACCAGGCATAGTTCTGTGTCTTGCAATACCTTGAGCTTTACAAAACTGATTAAACTCATGGTTATAAAACTCCAACCCATTATCAGTTCTTAGCTTCTTGACTTTCCTTTCAGTTTGGGTTTCCACAAGGACTTTCCATTCCTTGAACTTACTAAAGCATCACTCTTATTCTTTAAGATGATCACCCAAACCCTTCTTGAAAAATCATCTATCAAAGTCATAAAATATCTAGCACCACCCAAGGAATCAACCTTAGCAGGACCCCATAAATCAAAGTGAATATAGTCTAATACCCCACTTGTGATATGCCTAGCCTTGTGAATCTAACCCTCTGGTGTTTCCCAAGAATACAAGTTTCACAAAAACCAAAATCATAATTCTTCAACTCAGTCACCATCTGTTGCTTCTGCAACTCCACCAGCCCTTGCTGACTAACATGACCAAGCCTCTGGTGCCACAACATGGCCCTATAACTACTATCACTTAAGGTAGTTGCCACATGGGATTCTACTACACCGGCAGTATCTAGTACATAGATATTATTATCCCTTCTATTACCAGATAGTACTAACATTGATCCCTTAATCACCTTAGCCTTACCATCCCTAAGACTAACATGGTACCCAGATCTCTCCAACAACCCTAAAGACAACAAACTTTTTTTAAGATTAAGGATATACCTTACATCATGAAGATCAACTTCCATTCCGTTCTTCATCTTCAGAGTCACTATACCATGACCATAATCTTGCAAGGTCTATCATCCCCTAACCTCACTGAACCAAGATCTTCAAGCTTTAAATTCTTAAAAAACTCCTTCATAGGTGTCATATGGTATGAACAACCTGAATCCATCACTCACTCATCCTCTATACCACCGTTTGTGACAGCCAACATATCTGCACTCTCATATCCATCAGATACATTATCTCGTGCATTGTGACTAGAATGAGATGTTGACCCACTTGATTCACCATTCTTTCTTTTCAAGTCAGGACAATCCTTCTTGAAGTGCTTCTCTGACCCACACACAAAACACCTCCTCTTGTACTTAGATCTTAACTTTGAGACACTTCTTGGCTTGAAGCTTCTTTGTTCAGATCTTCCCCTGACCACCAAGCCCTCTCCACCATCTTCTTTATAATCAGTTCTCTTCTTTAATTCCTTTGAATTTAGAGCGGCAAGCACTTCCTCCATGGTAAGAGTATCCCTACCATACATCAATGTATCCATAAAGTGCTCATAAGATGATGGAAGAGAGGTCAAGAATATGATAGCTTGGTCTTCATCATCCAATTCAACTTCAATGTTCTCAAGATCCAACACCAATTTGTTGAATTCATCAGTATGATCTTCAATTGACTTCCCAAGTGCCATTTGGAAAGTGTACAACCGCTTCTTGAGGTACAGCCTGTTCGCAAGAGACTTCGTCATGTATAGACTTTCCAATTTTGACCAGACCCCTGTCGCCATCATCTCCTTTGAGACTTCTCTCAGTACCCGATCACCCAATTTCAAGATGATTGAACTGTGTGCCTGTTCAAGCATCTCCTTCTTCTCCTTGTCAGACATCATGTTCGGCAACTTAGATTCTCCTGACAAGGCATCCACCACTCGTTGTTGAATGAGCAATGCCTTCATCTTCAGTCGCCATAACCCAAAGTCATTCTTCCCATCAAATTTCTCAATCTCAAACTTTGTTAACACCATCGTTACCACCGAACGATCTTTGATTGAATCTTGATCCTCAATTGAGCCTCTATCCAGGCTCTGATATCAATTGTTAAACCAATTGAGAAGAAGAACGTCCAACTCGACAACAACAAGAACGAAGAAGGCGAACTCAATGAACACAAGAAAGAACTTATTGAAAATGATTACAAGTGCTTTTTTATTTCTGATTTTTGTGATTCTATTTCACCGATTACAAGGATCCTTATTTATACCGCTAAAGACTAACTAACTACAACGGTCAAATAAAACACTCAACATAATATTGAGAATTCACACTTTGGACCCCTAAACTAAAACTTCCAAAGCAGGAAGCACTGTGAAAACTTCCGAAGTTAAACTCTGATACTCCCAATACTCACCAAATCTTCCGATGCCAAATAACCTTCGGAAGATTGTGATAAGCTTTGGAAGATATCAGATCAAGCTTTCAGAACTCTTCTGAAGCAAACATAACCTTCGGAAGAAATATGTTTAGCTTCGGAAGATATTTATCTTTCGGAAGAAACACGTGTTTTGGCTTTAATACTTCACACTATTGTATCTTGATCAAGTGTTGAAGCTAAATATGGTAGAGTTGCTAATGTTGTTACTGAAGGATGTTGAATATGAAGTCTTCTTCTTGAGATTCATTACCCTTTGCTTTATGACACCAGTGTGTATTTGACAATGTTAATATAGTTTATTTGTCCTCTAACCCAGTACAACATCAATGTACCAGACATATTAAGGGACATTTACTTTGTTCATAAAAAATTGGATAGCCTAGCTTTGAGTTCTTCATATAAGATCAAGCTATATGGTCACATCTTCACTATTTAGGCTTTGTTGCAATCGTTGTTTATTGATTTCATCAAGCTTTAATGTTCGTCTTCAAGTTTAACAAGCAAGGAGGCGAGCGCACACAATTAAAACTTTTTTATCAAAAGGATTTTATTAATACATTTTGTCTTATCGTTAGAATTTAATATTAGCTAGTTTACTAACAGCCCACTTCATCTTAATTTTTCATACATGAAGGAAAGAATATGGTGAATGTATACCAAATCGTTAAAATATATGCCTTTGAGCTTGCCTGTTGTTTATTTATGAGCCTCGAGGAGCCAAACCACATCACAAAACTTGGTTCCTTGTTAAATATTTATTAAAAGGCATTTTCGAGCTGCCCATCAACTTCCCAGGGACACGGTTTTATAGCTCTAAAAAAGCAGCGGCAGCTATCAGGGCTGAACTAATGACGATTATCAAAGCAAGAAGAGTGGAATTGGAAGAAGGAAATGCTTCATCTTCACAAGACCTCTTATCACATCTGCTCACATTTTCAGATGAAAATGGAAGGTGTTTCACGGAGAAAGAGATTGCAAACAACATTTTGCTACTACTCTTTGCGGGTCATGACACCTCCAAGGTTACTATCACTTTGCTCATCAAATGTCTTGGTGAACATCCTGATGTTTATGACAAGGTGTTGAAAGGTTAGTTATTTCAAATCATTTGACCTGTTAGGATTAACTTTTAACCATAAATAATATGGTATTTCATTATTATTAATTTTTTGCAGAGCAATTAGAGATTTCTAAGGCAAAAGAAGAAGGGGAAATGCTGAAATAGGATGACATACAAAAGATGAGATACTCTTGGAATGTTGTATCTGAGGTCATGAGACTAAATCCCCCCTTAACCGGAGCCTATAGAGAGGCCCTGGTGGATATTGAGTATGCAGGTTTTACCATCCCCGAAGGATGGAAGGTGACAACTTATACATTTATTTTAGTAAAAGTTATTTGCTTCAGATGAAAATATATATATATAATTAAGTCATCAAGAGCGAAAAAATGTGCAAAATAAGTTAAATAAGACAGATAAAATCTAACATATATGCTTTCTTGTTGCACCTTCAGCTACACTGGAGTATTGCATCAACACATAAGGACGAGGCTAACTTTGAAGACGTGACACAGTTTGATCCTTCGAGATTTGAAGGCTTGGGACCAACGCCATTCACATATGTGCCGTTTGGAGGAGGTCCGAGGATGTGTTTAGGGAAAGAATTTGCCCGATTGGAAGTATTGGCCTTCCTTCATAACATCATCACCAATTTCAAATGGGACCTAGTGATACCAGATGAGAAAATCGAATATGATCCCATGCCTACCCCGGTAAAAGGGCTTCCGATACGTCTCCATCCGCATCATGTTTGATTGATCTTTAGCATGAATCAATCCACCCAGGTTTAAGCAGATGAGTTATCATATTATATTTTTAATTATTATTATTTGTATCTATATTTTTTTACATTACGAATATATTGTTGAACATGATTATTTATTTTTGTATTTATAATTAATCATAAATTTTAATAGAGGTTTTAACAATGTTAGTGGAGTGGATGGAAATAATAACATTTGGTAAATTACAGTGTTGAAATGACAAAAAACAGTTTTTGGATTGCAATGATAATTTTAACAAAACATCATAGATGAAAATGTCATTGTAGTCTATTTAAATTAAAGGTTTTAACATGCTTTTTAGCATGTTTTTGTTTTTATTTTAATTAGAAAGAAAAAATTTCTTGTTTTGATGTTGAGGGGAAGTGGTGATGAGAATTTAAGTATTTTTATTTTTTTAATATAATTACATATATTGAAAATCATGACCTTGTTATCTTCTCCTTTATTTTTTTCTTGGCACAAAATAATTCAATGTTGACTCGATTTGAAGATTTAGTAATCCATATTGGGCAAAATATTAAGTGACCTAATTAGAATATTTTTAAAATATGATTACTATTTTCTAATATTTTTTTTAAGGGAAATGTTTAAATACAAAGTCTTTTAAAACTAAAAAGTGTCATAAAGGATTAAGATATTGATACGTGTCCTTTTGATCAAAATTATATTGGGGGCAAAATTAGTAATGCTCCCCTTCTCAAGTTTCACAATTTTTTAAACATTCATAACTTTTACATACCACATTATTTTTATAAAAAAAATACACAATAAAAACGAGTATTTTCTAATCTTTAAAAAACGCATGGTGTTGATAAAGTTTTTTTTAACTCATTCTATAATCTCATCAGGACATTGTGTAATCTTCTGAATTGATGAGGATTACACAATTATCTGATGAGTAATACACAATCAATTTGAAACATAAAAGTTTAAATTTATTATTGTTATGTTATTCGAAAAGCATTATTTTAAAAAACACAACGCATGACACAATGGTCAACATTAGACATAACTGGTAACATAATAACCATCATTACGATGATTAACAATAGACATAGGGCGCTGCTTGACGAGTATTACACAATGACATGATTAGGATTACATAATGAACTGAAAAATATAAAAAAATTATATTTTTAGTATTGTGTTATTTAAAACCAACATTAAAAAAATATAATGCATAACACAATAGTCAACATGAGACAGAATTGGTAATACAATGACCAACACTAGATTCGACAATTAACAGTAGACATAATAAGTTACTTGACGAGGATTACACAATAACTAAATGGTTAACATTAGCCACAATGATCTGATGAATACCACACAATGACCTGATTTTACACAATAAGCTAACGAATATTATACCATCAGCTGAAATAACATGAAAAACTTCATTTTTTATATATCAAAATTATAGGCGTTTTAAAGATTAAAAACGCTTGTTTTTAATGGTGTAATTAATGCGGTGAATAGTGTAGTTCGCATTTTATTCATTTATTAAACCTGCATTAATTGTTACCCGCACTAATCAAATACTAATGATTGAGTATTGTGCTTTTCGTTAGTTCACTAGCATTGACTAAAGCTTTTAACACTTGAAAATGTTTAGTTTAAATACCAGTTACAAAGTTACCCGCATTAATTCTATTTACCGCATTAATGAATGCGGATGAACAACACTTACCAGCATAAGTGTTTTTGGTCACTCGTATGTTTTTAAAAAATAATGTTGTATCTAAAAGTTATGAGCATTTAGAAAAAGATGAAACTTGAAAATATGGTTAAGACTAAAATATCATTTGCCTATCATTTACAGTTTCAATTACTTATTAATATACAAATCTTTTTAGTTTTTTCTCTCTTTCTATAATAATCCCACCCTAATGATAATAAACACCCTTCATATATATGTGGAAACACATTGTTTTTTGTAAATATGGTTTTGTACACATGTAAATCAATGATTTTGTTTGTTTTTCATGTAAAATCAATCTGAATTAATACAGGTAAACAATCAAATGCTATCCGTAATAAAAGCAATCAACCAAAAATTGTTCTTGTCCCAAGAGGATTAATCACAACAAATGAAGGTCCATGAAACCCAATCTAAGTGACTATGTTAGTACCAAATACGGAGAAACCCGATTTGAAAATAATCCAATTCTCCTATATGTTTAAAGATGAAACAAAATGGATAGTGTTTTCTTGTTGTTTAAGCAGCCTATACAACTCGCTATGCATGTTGCTTTTTTGCACAGTGTTTTGTTTCTCTTTATGCAACGAGTACAACTCTCTAATGCGTGTTATCTTTTGCTCTTTAAAAGGGCTTGGGTGTCTTGGTTTTTATTTTAGAGGGATTGTATGGGAGGTGGTCGGTTGGCGGCTGAAGGAGTTCGATCGGCATCTCTTCTCCGGCTAATCCCTCGCCCTAGGTTCCCACCGTGTGCAACTCCATGTCTATCATGTACAAGTTCTCTGTGCATGTTGGTTTGCTACACTTTTGAATGTTCTTGGTGGGTGGGGTTTTCAAGAAACCTTTTTCAATGTTCTTGTTACCAGAAGCTAAACTTTACCAATAAATTGTTTTGATTGAAATGGAACTCCTTCCCTTCTTCCCACTCTCCGTTCACACAGTTCTTGGCAGCAGGGCCAATTTTCTATATTCTATGTGGCATATTAGAGAAGCTTTTGTAGAGATATAGAGAAAGGACAGAGATGTAGCGTTGTTGCCGGAAAACCTTAAATCTGGTGGTTTTTCATGGCGGTGGCAAAGGCAACGAGAGAGAAAGAGATAAGAACCGGTGATCTCTGACCATCTTCCCCAGCTTTGATTTGAGATCTGTATTGCCCCTATCTTTTCTCTTTGATGATATATGCTTTTCTATCTTCCTCTGTTTTGTTTTATTTATGTTATCTTGTAATATATAGGGTTTAGGGTCTTGGTGGTTGTCAGTATGATGTATCGCCCGATGATGATAAGCCAAGGCTCACGTGAGGGCTGTCCCAATCTGTTATATGGGGCGGTGGTGTTTTCAATGCTAATGAGTACAAACCCTAATATGTTTAGGCGTTGAAAGCTGTGATGATGATCATGGCATCATCTGTGACATCCGTCACCAAAATAGGTGCGTTGACTTGACTTTAACCCTGATTTTGCGTTTTGACCTTGATTTTTGTCATATTTGGGCTTGGTCTTAATTGATTGTTTTTACATTGTTGACCCAAATTTTAGTTTAATGGGCCTATGTCATAATGTTGGGCCTAGGGTTTTTATCATTAAGATGACCATTGGGCTTGTTATCATACGAAGTCCTGTACATTGAGCCTAATCAAGGATTTTCTAAAAGGTGAAACATAAAAATTTACGTTAAAATACAATTAATCATACACTCATGGGCTTTGTCTAAAGCCTGGTAAATAAACTTGAATTAATTCAAAAATATAGTTTATCCGATTTCGAGGTCATATAATAGCTCGTTGAAGCCGTTTTAGCTCGGGAAATTTAAAACGTAAAAATAAATCGACACGTGATTCAAGACAAGACGGATTAGACGAGACGAGCCAAGGACCCGAAGGCCCTTGCCCCTCCTTTTTGCGGCAGTAAACTAGACAAAGGGGAATTCCCCTTGTTTTCATCACTTTTGTAAAATTGTTCTCCAAGGCTCTCTCCTTGGAAACCCTAGCCACCACAACCAATTATCCTTGTTCTTCACCTTGATTCCATCGAAAATCACCATCCACATCCAACAACCATCAATTTTTGGTGTATTTTTTCACTCAAGAGCAAGTTTTGCATTCGAATCGTTCATCCCTACATTCTCCGGTAAGAAAAATCGATATTATCTTGATTTTACCATTGTATTTGATGACATTCATCATCCTATACTAATATTCTTCACTTTTTATTCTTCTTTTCATTATCGGGGTGATGACTCTTGTAGGATCTGGGCGTTCAAGTGTCGGATTTGCAAATCGGTAAAACCCTAGTGCATTACTCTTGATTGTTCATTGATCTTTGATTTGGGATTGTAACCTCTTGAAATCTGGACTTAATGGACGTTTTTGGATCCCATTTAATTATTAAAAACCATTAATTTCTTGTTATGGGATCGATTCGGATCAATAAAGGTCGAAAACCAAGTTTTAGAATCCAATAGACAATGCTGAGAAATTGGACAGTTTGCTGTCAGAAAATTGGGACATATTTTACAGGTCATAATACGTCCACATGGGGAAAACTTTGAGTCTAAAATCAAGTTCTATGAGTCCTCTAACTAACTCAAGTGGTCTCGTATCGTTTCGACATCGTTTGGTCCTCCAAACGTGGCTAACAAAACTGAAGGTCAAAACTGACGAATCTGGGCAGCAGGTTGGTCTGTACTCATCGAGTCATAACTTTCTCATATTTTATCCAATGGAGATGATTCTTCTTCTGGAGTTTAATTTAAGGTCTTCTCTTTCAAATGGTACCTTTTACGTAAAGATTCGTTACCTTTTCGATCTCCAAACAGCTTATACAAAACTGATACGCAATCAGATATATGTGCTAAAATATTTTGATAAACTTAAAAATAAGGTTTGAAACTCAATAATCCAAGTAAAGACAGGTTTTGTGTTTAACGGCGGTTAAATAAATTTTAAAAGAATAAATTAATATGAGTCACAATAAAAACCTTGATGGACATTAAGGACTGGACTTCGAGGGCTACACCCAACTAGATCAACTTGGCCTTTAGTAATCTTTTTGGTGTTTTGTGTTCTATAGTGATTTGACATTCTTACTGTAGACTTTGGGACTTTGCTATTTCAAGATGAGTTTTCACGGCCCCACTTTTACTTACTTTTCTTTTTGGGGGAGAAGCATGCAAACTATTTTTATATGGTTTTGGTATTATTGGTATATTGCCTGTTATTGTAGTGCAAACATTATCACGCAAGTCCTTACACACTCGAACCGTTAATAACGAGCTAGCAAGGTAATTTTGAGTAGTACTATTGGGTTGACACCCCCACCCTTGTTTGTTAGTATACTAGTTGGGACTGACAGTGGCCACGGACGGACCCTAGGGTGAATATATTTCGACAAGATCTGTGTGACATCATAGGTTTAGTTGTGATGCTCATGATTACATGTGATGTTGGTTGCTTATAACTGTATACACTTATGTCCTACAAAACTATTACACAACATGAATTTTTATTTATTATTTAAACCTACAAACTCACCAATAATATGTTGACCTTTTTGAGCATATCTTTTCTGGTAACAATCATTGAGGATAGCTAGGGATGCTGCCTTAGCGACAACCCTAGGATTTACATTTTTAAACTTATTGGGTGTTTTGACAATCACGTTTGGATCTTCTTTGTTATTCATATTTTGTTCACTTTCTACCGGGTTGTGGGATTTACATTTCTTTTGACTGTTTGGCCATGTTTGTCATGGAAGTGACTAACCACAACACAAGTCTCCATTTGTGTCGGGTGACATCATGACACGTTGACCTTACATCATTTAATGCATCTCTATTAATTAACAATGTGTTATGACAATCCCATTTCCGTTAAATCCTCGTGTTTCCGCTATAAGCGGGGGTGTGACATCATCTGAGCCAAGAATCTTGTTGGGATCTGGTTTGTGAGTCTCATCTTGGTATAAAGCCTAGATCTGTCACCTATTTTCGATACAATTGGATGTAGCTCTGGTTTGTGGATGATGATTTAAAAGATCATCTGAGACATTGTGTTATGGTTCAATGACCTTGTTGTTGCTTGATGATGATTAGACTATCAATGATATGTCCTTGCTTTGGTTTTGGGTTTTTCCCGATAATGTTTTGTCTGGTATGCTGTTTTAGCATTATAAGTTACCCTTACTGTTGATACTTACAACTGAATCTAAAGTCATCGTGCAGGACCAGTAATGGGTGGTCAATACAACAGTTTCACAAGGTGAAAAGATATGAAACACTTAGCAGATCAATAAGGAACCGACTGGTGATGAAACAATGAACACAAGTAAAAGAACAAGAACAAGAACACTCAAATATGGTTTTTCAAGAATGATGTATATGCTCTCAAGTTCTTACAAGTGTTACAAAGCATGAAAAAAATACAAGTACTTGAGACACTTTATACTACATCCTACAGTTGGCCATACTTTGAAGGTCAGCTAGAAACACTAATTTAGACAACAAGATCAATGTAGAGTTAAAAGGCAGTTGGCCATATCGATCCATGGACACGAGAGCTCCTGATACTAAGCCTTTGTCATTATCTAGCCGATGAAAGATGATTTATGAATAATACGATTAACTAATTTAGCTAATAATTAAACTAATTGAAGAAAGTAAACGAAGATGAAGATAATCAATTAGAGGAAGATATCACTTAGACTGCGATCCTCTTAGCAAAACAATGACAAAATACATTAACCTATGGTGAGATCATCCTCTAGACATGAAACATGGATGCAAACTAGACTCGTCAAGGTTATCTAATTATATAACTCGTTGGAAAGCTAAAACGATAAACACATAGCCACCTAAAGTTATGCCATGAGGAACCAAGGATATAATTAAGCCAAAGTTAAAGATGGTTAAGACTCCCAACAAGGACACCAAACCCACAAATCTTTGGAAAGTTAACACGATGAACACATGGTAACGACCTCAATTCATAACACGAATACACGAATCATAAATATACGCATTATATATGGTTACACATACACAATGTTTGGAGATATTCATAACAAACACAATGGTTTTCACAAACATAATTATTTGGATGCACACTTGTTCAACTTGACTAAATAATCAACTATCATTTATCATTCCTAGTCAAATGGCATAAACCACACACTAATGTATGCATTTCATAAATAGATGTTCTAAAACACAAGGTTTTCCAATAATATATGATTAAAACACCCACAAGATTCATCATATCATCAAGTTCAACAAGCATACACAATCATTGAAGAACATTTTTAACCTAGTAATAAGCATTAACCTAATCATCACCAAAAGTTACATGTAAAATGTCAAAGTATGCTAAGCTTCATCTAATCTAAGTGATAAAGAATGTTTAGCCTATGAGGCTTACAAAAACCACAACCAAGCTCATAACAATGGAAGAAAGCATGATAGATCTGGAGATTTTCAAACCAAAGATGAGTAGGGGTGGGTTGTGTGGAGTTGAATCTTCGCTTCAAATGTTTGATCTTCAACCTAGCTTGGACTCTTGAAAGAACTCCTTCAAAGTTACCACAAGAATAGGGAAAAACTAGGGTTTTTACACCAAAATTCGTCTCCCCCAAAATAAAGAAGAAGAAGGGCTTAAAATGGGGCCTGATGCGTGTTATGACCATGACAGAATCAGTCATGATCATAATGTACAGGAAAAAGAATCCTGATGCATGTTATGGTCCTGACAGTATCAGTCATGACCATAACAGTCTTTAAATTTCTAAAATCTTCATGCATTTCTTGTTTTTTTGTTTTGAAATCATCAATCAACTATCCAAAACTATAAAATCTAAATTAATTATAATTAAGTATAGATAAAGATTTTTTGTTACAAAAAACATTTAAGATGGATAAAGATATGCATTATTAGCATGTATATTTATTCACGTATCAGAAGTCATAATACATATATTTGTTTTTTTAATAAATTTGTATACATCTAACAATATTGTTTAATTGTTTCAGATGGTTGGTGCCATCACTTGTGGCGATTACATCACCGCCATTTGCTCGTCGTATGGGCAATTTTGTCGAGGAGGCGCGATTGTCAATAATAGACTCGGTTGCGTCCAGGGGTGTTTAATATTCGAATCGGATCGAAAAATTTTCAAATTTGATTCGAGTCGAGTCAAAAATCAATGTTTCAAATTTGAATTCAGTTCAAAGTCTTATTATCAAATTGTGAATTTATAATTTTCGATTCGTTTCGAAGTTTAAATTATAAATACCCATTTACACTTATTTAATTTATATATTAATTTACAAAATTTATGTGAGAAATAATAATTAAAAGTTTAAAAAAATATATAAATCTAAAATTCTAAATACTAATTGGTAACTTTTGACTTACTTGAACTTAGAATAGTTTGTATGGTTTGTTGTTTTTTTATTTCATCATTTTAAATTGGATTTAAGTTTGAAGATATTATTTAATTAAATAATTTTTACTAAATACGATTCGAATAAATGTAAATTCAATTCAAATTTATAATTTTTTTCAAATATGAATCGAATACGAATCTTGTTTGAGATTTTCGAATTCCACTTATCTTTTTGAATTCAAATCTAATTCAAATAATGTTTAGAAATTCGATATTCAACTTATTCAATTAACTTGAATTCGATTCGATTCAATAAATACTCCTATCGGTAGTTATGATCTCTTTCACGATATTTTTAGAGTTTAGGTATATTATTATTTTTCAATATTTTGTTATGCTGATTTCAAACCTCATCAAGATTGGGTTTCAGTTATAATTACTTTAAAAAAATAAATAGCTTAGGAAGGATTTAAAATTCATATTTTAAAATTTTGTAAATTGAGTTGTGCAAAAAAGAATTAAAACGCTCATAAATTAAAGCATGTATCCTCAATCATTATTATGAATTGTGTATTTAGCATTTACTTTGCATTTCTAAGTTTGGTGATAATGTATAAGGTGCAATCATATAATGGAAATGGTCTATATGTTGTGGGCTTCATGGCTTATCATTATCCGATTAGAAAGTGCATTCTCCGGATCATGTTTAACCTGACCCGTCAGCCGTTTTGATGTGTGCCGTTCTAAGTAGACCCATTTTCTGCCTTCACCTGACAAAAAAGTCCTAAGTTTAGCTCATTAAGACCATCGCGGTATTCATTGATGTAGCCAAATAAACCATCTGTTCGCACTCGATCCCTGGCATTGTTATTAACGGTTAACCACTCTTGTCCATTAGTTTGAAAATCATAAGCATTGGTCCGATAATAATAACCAAATATGCAAACAGTTACATATCTGGTTACGATCATGAAACCAATGCTTATTATTTACAAACTAACGTGCGAGGGTGGTTAACCGTGGATTGGATTACAGGTTCAATCCTAGCTTGCAAGCTAATGGTTTATTTGACAGCGATGGTCTAGATGAACTAAACCAGGGTCCTAGAGCTGTAAACCACCAAGAACCAAAAAGGCAAACACCATTAACACCAATTGAACTGGAGGTCTTGAATCGGTTGACTGTGTGTTAGATTTGGTCAACGTGGTCAAACTTGTGGATAATGTGCAAAGAGATGTGCTAAACCAGTGGAGATGAAGGTGGTATTAAAGGGTGTTGCTGGTTTTAGCATATTAGCAATGTTTTTAGGGTCTGTTACTCGATCTTTGACTTGAAATTTCACAAATGAGTTGTTTTAGAACCCTCACTAGATTTATGTTTTTTCTTTTCTAAATTTCAACTTTGATTTCTTTTTTTAAAACCAGAATGAAATAGAAAGAATCAAGATCACATGCTTGTGTATTTGGATATCAAGAAACAATAAAGCTCTAAAAAATGTGACTCGCACCTACTCAAAAGGTGTGTGAAGACATAAAGGTAATGGGATTTCTATAGCTAAATAATAGAGCAAAAATTATCACTCTTACAATGTTTGAAGTGATCTAATTTTACTTTTTCTAATTCTTTAAGCCTAATATTTTTTTCTCACGTTTCTCTCATTCTCATTATTAAGTTTTCTAATGTTTTACCGTCTAATTTTATCTAACTTTACACTTGTAAAGATTTGAATTCATAACAACGTTTATAGGCATCAAAATCAATGCTATTATTAGACTGCTAGATCATGTGTTGTCATTATTAAATAATATGCTTAATGTAACTCTAATTGGTATTTACCTATTTAAATTTTACATAAATAACTACTATTTTAGTATTAGTTATTATTTTTCTAAATAATCTTCTTCATCTTTTGTATTATTATTTATTTCTATACATACCTATTTAAATAGTATTACCAATTTAAATTTATTTTTCTAAATAATCTTCTTCATCTTTTGTATTATTATTTATCTCTATACATATTTTTTTCTAAGTTTTAATAATTTGAAGGTTTATCACCTACTAAAGATTAGATTAAAACATGATTTTGTTTGGAATTAAATTTTTTCTAATATTTTCTAAATCATCATTACTAACTATTTAATTTATATATTTTTTAATCAACAAGTGTATAAACGAGTTTCTAACGTAAGTTGTATGGTTATGTATAGCATGAGTAACCAATGATCCTTAACCGAACTGGTTAAGGTGAGATACTCATGACATGTAAATAAGGAGAGGTCATGGATTCAAATCTTACTCTAGTTGAGACAGATGATTTTCTTAGTAATGGGTTACCTTCTAAGGGGGTTGGGGATGTGGTCCCGGCTGGGAAACAGATAGGTGAACCCGATTAAAATAACACGTATCCTCCGAAGCATGATCGTACATTTGCCGTTCAGAAAAAATGTATAGTATGAGTATGTTTACAGTCCATACTAGTGATGTGTAATGTAATATGTGTAAATGAAAAGTAATTGTAATCAATTTATAAATTTATAATGACTAGTATATATTAGTCTGTAATTATCAGATCGGATAAGAAGAAAGCATAATAACAAAAACACTAGTTACTACAAATTAATAATTTAATCTTCCATTCCTACAATAACCAATCTACGAAAGTGCAACATATTATTAACATAATGGTGATAATCTTCCCCTCACCTAACCCATGGATACCTTGATGTTCTTCTGATTCAATCACAATTCACACACACACAAATCATGATCCAATTTCTACCAATAATCACCTCCTGATCATCATCTTGTTCATTACAGCATCAGGAAACATGGAAGAAACAAAGTGATCAGTCTTCCTCCAGGAAGCTTCGGATGGCCGGTTATCGGAGAATCGCTCTCGCTGCTTCGCGCAGGATTAGATGGAGTTCCTGAGCAATTCGATCAGGATCGGGTTGACAAACACGACAGTCCTCTAGTGTTTAAGACCTCGTTGTTTGGCAACCATGTGGCCGTGCTATGTGGTCCTGCTGGTAACAAGTTCTTGTTCGCGAATGAGAACAAGCTCGTAGCGGTGTGGTGGCCGTTGTCCTTGAGGAAGCTTTTCGGCAGGTGTCTGGTTACGGTTCTTGGCGATGAAGCTAAGTGGATGAGGAAGATTATGTATCATATCTTGGTCCTGATGCTTTTGCTGCTCACTATGCTGCCACCATGAATGATGTTGCATACCACCATATCGAAACTTACTGGCGTGGTAATGAAGTTTAAATTGTGGTGATGGAATCACACAAATATTCCTCATAAGTTATCTAGCTTGTTAACAAATGGTTGTAATATGTAGGAAAGGAAGAGGTGAATGTATACCAAACTGTTAAGTTATACGCCTTTGAACTCGCTTGTCGTTTATTCATGAGCCTCGAGGAGCCAAGCCACATTGCAAAACTCGCTTCCTTGTTCAACATTTCTTGAAAGGCATCATCGCGCTACCTATAGACTTCCCAGGGACACGGTTTTATAGCTCGAGAAGAGCGGCATCAGCTATTAGGACCGAACTTATGACGATTATTAAGCAAGAAGAGTGGAACTGGAGGAGGGAAAGGCGTCATCTTCACAAGACCTCTTATCACATCTGCTTACATCTTCAGATGAAAATGGCAGGTATTTAACGGAGATGGAGATCGCGAATAACATCTTGATACTGCTCTTTGCTAGTTATGACACGTCCACTGTTACTATCACATTGCTGATGAGGAGACTCCGCGAACACCCTGATGTTTATGACAAGGTGTTGAAAGGTCCGTTGTTTTTTTGTTATGGTTGTTTACACTCTTGCGTAAGTCGTAACTTTCAATGACGAACGACAAATTGTTTCCAGAGCAATTGGAGATTTCTAAGGCGAAAGAAGCCGGTGAGTTGTTGAAATGGGAGGACATACAAAAGATGAAATACTCTTGGAATGTTGTATCTGAAGTCATGAGACTAAATCCGCCCACCATTGGAGCCTTTAGAGAGGCCCTGGTGGATTTCGAGTACGCTGGTTATACCATACCCAAAGGATGGAAGGTAACCAACTTATACGTATACATATATTTTAGTAAACTATATACATACACGAATACATGGCCTTGTTTATTATACTCATCATGTTATCAAACTACCAATCTTAGCAATAAACTTGTCTTGTATTTGTTTGTATTTTCAGCTATATTGGAGTGCTGTGGGGACACATAAAGACAAGGCTAACTTTGAAGATCCTACACGATTTGATCCATCGAGGTTTGAAGGTTCAGGACCAACGCCGTTCACATTTGTGCCATTCGGAGGGGGTCCTCGGATGTGTTTAGGGAAAGAATTTTCACGATTGGAAGTACTTACTTTCCTTCATAACATAGTCACCAATTTCAAATGGGATTTGTTGATACCCGATGAGAAAATCATATACGTTCCCATGCCTATCCCCGAAAAAGGGCTTCCGATTCGTCTCCATCCTCATCAAGTTTGATAAATGTCAACATGAACTGAAGCAGGTAGATTAGGAAGAATTACACCTGTATCTATACTAATGATATAAACCATATTATGTAATTTTGCAACTTATATTATTACAGTATAATTATTATTGCCTACATCACTAAAGAGGATGAACATGTTTTGTTGGCCTACTATAATTCATCGGCCATTTGCTGAGAGGTATAAATATTGGTTGAAACATCCCCCTCTAACTCGCTCCATGACCTTAGGCAATATGTCAAGGGGTGATTAAGCTTAGGTTGGGTACCACTTACCTCTCTAATTCCACATGACCTCCGGCCATGTGTCGAGAAGTGAACTGTGCTTAGGTTGGGTTACAACTCAAAATCATCCCATGACCTTTGGTCCTGTGACGAGGCATGATTGTACTTAGGTTGGGTTACCACT